>JALPQI010012591.1:0-46836 GCA_025490895.1 Thaumatotibia leucotreta | reverse complement strand
AGTCCCCTATGCGTATTGATTACTGTCAAGTCCCTTGAAGCCTCATTAAGAACTAACTGATTATAAGCCTGAGACAAATCGATCTTACTGAAAAATTTTGAACCATTTAAAGTCACAAGCAGATCCTCCACTCTCGGTAACGGGTATCTATCGACCAGCAAGACCGGGTTCAGCGTTATTTTATAGTCCGCACAGAGTCTCAAACCTCCATCAGATTTACTTACAGGTACCAAAGGCGTTGCCCATTCTGAAGTGTCAACCGGCTCTATGATTCCATCGCGCAACATCGCATCCAACTCACTATCCACCCGCCGCAGCAGCGCGTACGGGAGAGGACGTGCGCGGCAGTAAATAGGAACCGCTCCTTCGCGCATGTGCAGTTGTATCTCTCCACCATTGAACCGACCCAAGCCACCGTCAAAAAGTTCCTTATATCTGTCGAGCAAAACATTCACATCATTTGGGATATTATCATTAACAATACTATTAATATTACTAGCACGAGAACAAGTTACAGGTATTTTCAATTCACTCAACCAATGTCTACCCAGCAATGACGTTGTTCCCCTGTTGACGACAAATAACTCTAATTTCTTAGAAATGTTCCCATACTTGACTGTCGGCTTAAAAAATCCAATAGTTTCAATTTTGGTCTCATTATAGCAATTTAGCCTTAGACTACAGGGTTTTAACTGAACGTCAGCAAACATGGCGTTAAAAGTCTCCCTGTTTATGCAAGACACCGCGGAACCAGTGTCCGCTTCCATCTGAACAATCTTATCATTGACAACCAAAGGCAAACTTACCGGTCTATAATTGCTTAGTGATAAATGATTAATACCGTCGTCGTCACTTTAACAATCGGTTTCATCTTCCACCCTATTTATGGATTGCGTCATACTACTCTCGACGCAGTTAACGTTATTTATCTCCCGACGATTATTCGTCAAATTCATCTTGCTAGAGCCGTCACCAGTCAACGGGCACATTCTGCGTAAATGGCCAACGTTCTTGCACTTGCTGCAAGTATGCTTCCGGTATTTGCATCGTATCGCAGTATGGTTATGCCAGCCACATACTGTACATGGTGCGCCGCTGGCCGAATCCACTTGACGTTGAGGTACAGATTTTGCGGTGCTTGCCGAGCACGTTGTATACTGCCGCCCGGAACCGCCATAACGACTGCCTTGTATACTTAACTTATTAACTTCATTTCTGGTACTATCAATTTGCGCCGTATTAATTTCCGTTCGCTCTACTGAAGCTGCATCATGCTCTGCCGACTCTAGCGACTTGGCAATCCTAATCGCAGTTTCATATGTAAGCGTTTCTTCCGCGAACAGCCTCTGACGAATCACATCGCTATTAACGCCACATACAAACTGATCCCTGAGATTATCCTCCAGAGAAGTGCCGAAGTCACAATATTTCGATAGACGCTTGAGTTCCGCAACATAACATGCAACCGTTTTCACCAGACATTTGCCGCCGTTGTCTAAACTTGTACCTTTCCGCCACAATTGACGGTTTTGGTTGCAAATGTTGGGATAAAATGGTGACCGCACGATCATAGGATAAGTCCTTCGGCAGCGTGGGGCTAGCCAAAGATGTCAATAGCTCATAAACATCTTCACCCATTAGGGAAATAAGCGTGGCAAGCTTTTTATCGTTTTTTACACCATTTGCCGTAAAATACATTTCCAATCTTTCCGTATAAGATTTCCAGTTCCCGTCGTTAAGGTTGAACTCTTTTATACTTCCGATGGACATTTTGGCTAATTAATCACTCGTCGCCAATGAAATAAATTAAACTATGCATATTAGAAATCCATTTTATTCTATTGAAAATCTAACTGAATGACATTGACATATATGTGTAGAAAGAAAACGTAAAGTACAAGGAGTCAATATACCACAAATGTCACCCTTTTAGAGACATCCGATGTGTCTGAAAAGTGTTGGAATACAAGAATCTTAGCCCCGTATTTGGAATCGTCTCCTATCTTAGGCACTGGTCTCACCGCGAGCTACTAAGCTATGAACTATCGGCTATAAACACGAACAAAAGATACATAAAGATACTCCCGTGTAAATAACACACATAAATAGAGACACGGCGATACTTGCCCAGCTATCAGCTATCACCGCCGTTTTATTTACACGGGAGTGCGTATCTTTTGTTCGTGTTTATAGCCAATAGTTCATAGCTTAGTAGCTCGCGGTGAGACCAGTGCCTTATTCTAACTTAGCAAGCCAAGTGTTATAAGTTTTTAAGCTAAGATGGTCATTTACATCATTAGTATGACTTAAAATGGGATATTTATTATGTATGTTGAAATTATTGTCGTCCTAAGTGTCATTTGTATTTTTCCGTTTTATGTAAATATTAATAAGACGTTTTCATATGTCACTCCCCTCTTTGACACTGTGCCTACCGTAAGTATCTACAATTGTATTGCAATCGGCCCTAACGGCCACTGAGCTATGCCGCAGATAGACAGACGGACATGGCGAAACTAGAAGATTTCCTATTTTACTGCGGAACACTGAAAACAAAAAAAAATCTAAAATTCACGATTATCACTCACAATTTAACGACAGATCTTAATTGCGTAAACCTAATGTTTAACATCTGAGGGCCTAGTGTAGGTAATAACAGTGCCTTAAGACGAAAGTCTCTACAATCAATGTGTGTTACCAGTGATGACTTATGGCGCCGAAACGTGGACCTTCACTCATGTCTAAACTCAGAGTCGCTCAACGAGCTATGGAGAGGGCTATGCTCGGAGTTTCTCTGCATGATCGAATCAGAAATGAGGAGATCCGTAGGCGAACAAAAGTTACTGACATAGTCCTCCGGATTAGCAAGCTGAAGTGGCAATGGGCAGGCCATATTGCACGCAGAGCAGATGGTCGATGGGGTCGAAAAGTGCTCGCGAGTGGAGATCACGGCTAGGCAAACGCTGCGTAGGACGTTCACCCACAAGATGAACAGATGGCCTTATGAAGGTCGCCGGGACACGCTGAATGCAGGTCGCATCTAACCGGTACATGTGGAGCTCCAGAGGGGAAGCCCATGTTCAGCAGTGGATGTCTTATGGCTGCGATGATGATGATGATGACCTCCTAATGCGTCGATACGCATAGATAATAGGAGAGGCCTACGTCCAGCAGCGGACTGAGAAAGCCTGATGACGTATATAACATTTTGTATCTCCAATGTGAGAGCACCATGATAAGGGTAGTGTTACACTGAGCCACCCGTCACTGCCGGCGGCGTCGTGCTGCTAATTTGTCTCTCGTGACGAGCGCCGCTTTGTCACCACAGTCAACGTGTGAAAACTGTTTTTCTTCCAGTGTGGGGTGACCATGATTAATAATTAAGTTTATGGAATTTTTCCTCGGGCAAAACAAGATTGCATGTGGTGACGGAAGTAAGAATACATTTGTCACCACTCCAACTCCTCCTGCGTGTCGTAAGAGTCAACTAAGGGATTGAAGTGTCACTGACCATTATTTGATAAAAGATTGATGATCGTCAGCAGCGTCATCATAGTGAACACATTACTGCGATCGCCAATCCGCTTGTCCAGCGTGGCGAGTACGTATGGGCATTTACCTTCTATATAATGCGTTTATACGCATAGTTAACAGGAGACGCCTACGTCCAGCAGTGGACTATCATAGGCTGATGATGTATGAACACGAAATAGAATAGATTGATGATGTGTCTTCAAAGTAAATGTAAAATTTAGGTCGATTACAAAAAAAGTACATTAATGTAAATAGTTAAAAATATTAAAATTGAACATCATAAATACTATCATTTTGTGTTTTACAGTTCAATTTTGTGTCAGAACTTCAAACTCAAATCGAAGTACATACATAGTCGCATAATAAGATCTATGTATTTTGTGAATTACGTAGATACTAAACGAAGATAATAAGTTCCGTAATGTACTCTTCTAACATTGTGATTTTCATTTTCCACAATTTCGAGACAATGCTCTATTCTTACTGCTACAAGACACTATGAAAGCTTCGCCATCAATGTCATCATCATCAGCCTATGATAGTCCACTGCTGGACGTAGGCCTCTCCTATTACCTATGCGTATAAACGCATTAGGAGGTAAATGCCCATAATCTCCACGCTGGGCAAGCGGATTGGCGATCGCAGTAATGTGTCCACTATGATGACGCTGCTGTCCATCATCAATATTTGTCAAATAGTGGTATGTGAAAGCTTAAATCAATATCATTTATTTCTGGCACTGTTATTTTCATTTTCCACAGTTGTCAGACAAAATGGTCACCCTAACACTACAACGTGACAAACGCCTCGTCCCGCCGGGCGGGACGTCACGGATCCATCATGGCCGCGCAATATGGCGACCGATTCATTACCACTTGACTTATAGCGTGCGGGGATGATTTTATGATTATCCACGATCCTCAGTCATGACTTTTATGAGGAAATGATCAAAGAGAGTGAGAGATCTTGCGGATATTTTTTTATTAGCCTGGTTTAGTGCGCCACTGCTGGAAAAAAGCCTCCCCCCTCTTTTTCTCCATTCGGCCCGATCGTCACAACAGTTCTCCCGCCAATTTGTATATGTAAAATGCGTCCAGGTCGTCCTGCCATCTCCTTCTCGGTCTGCCATATATTAGTATGTGTACATATACGAGATATACAATATTCAAACTTTTTTTAATTAAAATAATTGGAAAAAGCCTTAATTCGTATCTTGCCAGGAGTTAGAGTGAACCTGGCTATTCAACGATTATAGTGTTATGCTGTGATTATCAGTTTTATCATGTTTTACCTCAGTTACCTGGCAATGTTACCCAATTTCATATTGATATTCCAACCAATAAAGTTATTATTATTATATAATTATTATATTGAGCCTGTAATGTCCCACTGCTGGGCAAAGGGGCGTTTTCACAAACCGTTGTTCAAATCACCTTGTTATTTAATTTGGTCAAGTTTAGGCTTATTCGACTTAGAATCAGGAGCTAATTCGATTTTGTTAGGAGAAAATATATGTCCCATAATGTTCATACAGTTTTCATTCCTTCTATTACGCTACCGACTTTGAACATCTATGAAAAAACGATATCGTAACGGAAAAAACATTTTGGGACATTTTTTCACCTATTACCTACATATGTATTACATAACAATAGTAGAACAAGCCCAAACTGGTTCGAATTAAATAACAAAGTGATTTCAACAACGGTTTGTGAAAACGCCCAAAGGCCTCCCACTTTTTCCAGTTCGCCCTGTTCTGAGCAATCTCTGGCCATCAAGTGAAGAGGCAAATACGAGAAATGTTCCTATCAGCGAATAACCACGTAAAATTGTCAGCCTCCGTAGCCTAGTTGGTAGTGACCCTGCCTACGAAGCTGAAGGTTCCGGGTTCGAATCCCGGCGAGGGCATTATTTGTGTATTTATTTATCACAAATATTTGTTCCTTGGTCATGGCTGTCTATGTATTTAAGTATCTATATATATTTATCTATTATATATATCGTCGCCTGGTACCTACATCACAAGCCTTAATTGAGCTTACCGTGGGACTAGGTTGATTTGTGTAAGATGTCCCAAGATATTTATTTATTTATTTACTATCGTGTAGAATACATTTGTCACCGCCCCAACTCCTTCGGCGGGTGTTGTAAGAGTCGACTAAGAGATTGAAGTGTCACTGACCATTATTTGATAAGATTGATGATGGGCAGCAGCGTCATCATAGTGGACACATTACTGCGATCGCCATATTTTTTTATTTATTTTTTTAAATAACGCGAATAACAGCGCATACCTAATACTAAACTTACTGATACTCTTTTTATTTTTAGACTACAAGTAGTAGCCCGCTGCCTCTTCTGTGAATATTTATATCCACTATGTCCGAAAGTTCAATAGTTGTCAAATAAGTAGAAAATTTTACACCCAACCTAAACCTCAGGATTTCTCCAAGTTTATAACTTTCTTAATAATCGGCCTAATCCCACGAAGCCGCAGCTTTTCGAGAACCGTTCAGAATCGGCGGAAACTATAAAAGGAGTTACCAGCCCTCGTAAACGCGTATTTTATTTGCTACGGTCAATAGTGGCTCTCTAGGGGCCAGTTGAATTGGAGCACTCTTTGACAACCTCCTATCTTATTTATTTGTGAATTCTGAAAACATACATTGGGACTGTAACCAATAAAGTCCATATTCCAGTGGGTAATTTTCTGCAAATGTGTGGTTTAGAGGAATAGCTTTCAAAATACTGGATTCGCCGCTTTTTGACAATAAAATTGCGGATAGGGCGGAGTTAAAACGTTAGATTTATTGTTATGGTCTGCTAGGTCAAAGATATGTTTTTTTTTATCATTGCCGAAACCGGGGCAGGTTATTTACACTAGTTTTGTAAAGTATTTTTTGAACACTTCTCTTTTCTTAGTCTAAGGAACAACGTCAAGTTGATTATAATTTTTTGTCTTCGTCTTTGGTTACATTTATTTAAATACAAGATAATAGATTAGACGCTTTAACATTCACGCCCACAATCTCTCTGCTTTGCCTAAAGGTTGACTGGTAGAGAATGCCTTATGGCATTAAGTCCGCCTTTTGTACGTCAAGTTTTTTTCTTTTGTGCAATAAAGGTGAAATAAATAAACATTCATTGACCATGTCCTGTCCAGACCAATAAAGGACATCTACTTGCATGCCTTTATCTAGGTGTTCAGATATTATTTTTGCAGTTGTCAAAAGGTTGGTGTCCACTGATCGCCTTGATCTGAAGCCGTGCTGGGCGTTACTAAGGAATGGTTGTAGCTGGGGAGAGATCAATGTATATAATAGTGATTCAAATAGTTTTGCCAACAATGAAAGAATGGCTACAGGTCTGTAGTTATCTACAGAAGCAGTGTTGCTTGACTTAGGAATCGGAGTAACTCGAGAAAGTTTCCATCGGTCAGGATATTTGCTCGTTGTAAGCGATAAGTTAAAAATGTGCACAAGGGGCGTAAGGAAATGGTCTTTACACCCCTTCAGTATGTAAGCAGGGAAATTATCTGGACCAACTGAACAACGAGGTTTAAGTTTCTTTATACTTGACTCAACGGCTTCTGGGGTTATGAGACCAATGTGCACATAGTTTGCGGAGCGGGATTTGTCGGATAATTGCACGGCATTATAGTCTAGTGATGGTTGATCAGGTAAGAACACGCTCGAAAAGAACTTTGCAAACGCATCAGCTGCCTCCTTTCCAACGTGTTCCCGCCCATCATAACTTACTCGCGACTCAAAACCGCCCTTCGACTTCAGACTGCTTACATGCTTCCAAAAAGCGCGGGGATCGTGGCATACATTGGCTTGCAGGATATCGACATATTGATTGTAAGCAATGTTGACTCGACGCTTTATGTCGGCACGCAATTCAGCAAATCGATTATATACAGTGCTATCATTGGTGACTTATCATGTTTTTTGACACCTTTTTTAATTTTTACTAGCATTTTTTTCTGCTCTAACATTTCCAGCAGGTTAAGGCACTGGTCTCATTGCGAGCTAGTCTTTTTTATTTACACGCGAGTGTGTATCTTTTGTTCGTGTTTATATATGATAGTTCATAGCTTAGTATCTCGCGGTGAGACCAGTGCCTTATACTTGAAAAATAAAACCATTTACTCGTATCACCACTAAAAAAAGTTAATTCACAAAACGTACCCAATTATTATTTTTACAAACTTACACAGGAATAGGCGAAAATCAGTATTATACAGCTTGTAAAATAATCATCCTTTAAGCCCGACCTAAACTTTACAGCAAATCATGGTCTCGGGTCCTTAAATTGGGTTTTTTACGACCCTTACAATAGTGTTATGTTATTGCTTCGATAAAGTGCCGAACTTTAATCGATTCGGAACCGATTCTTTGTTGCTCTCTTGACACGCTTTATCAAGTCTCTTAAGAGCTTGTTGTGACTAGATATTTCAAAATATCTTCAATATTTTTGGTTTATCACTCTTTTGTTGTCAGATCTTTTTTGATATATTTTAATTACGGTTTTCATGCTATAACAGGGCTTCTGTTTTTAGCCTTATTCGCCAATCTTAATATTTTATTTCCGAATTATCACTTTCATAAAATTTGCCACGAATCAGAATTTTCTAACTAAGTAGTACTTTATTATTGACAACAAATCGAAGAAAGAAAATTTGGAATTACAAGCATTACTGACCCATAGTGCGAAAAGATTAATATTTAATTGTGGTAAGATTTACTCATCGTAATTTCGCAGATCTATCAAAATTTTATATATTATTGTACAGTCAAAAGCAAAATAAGGTGTATATAAAAATGCTCAAAAATATGTCCCAGTGCACTTTAACTGTAATAAGAACGTCGTAACATGTTTATAAGATAATTCTTTCGATACATATTTTTACACTTCTCATTTCATCTTATCAGCCAAAAGACGTCCACTGCTGAATACAGGCCTCCCCCAAAGATTGCCACAATGACCGGTCCTGTGCCACCCGCATCCAGCGGACTCCTGCAACCTTCACCAGGTCATCAGTACACCTTGTGGGGGGCCTACCCAAACTGCGCCTTCCAGTACGTGCCCTGTACTTGATTGTGTTTAATTTCAGTGTCGTTAAGTAATCACATTATTAACCTAGTACTTCTCTTTTGTATTTTCATTTTTTTAATTTGTCTATCCTAGTTCCAAAGTTGTAAAACGACAAACAATAAAATATTTACTTCCCATGTAGTTTGACAGACTTTTTAACCGCCGCACCACGCTACCTTCTTCAAACAAGCCAAGTTTAGTTCGATTACCACTCCGGCACTAAAACAGATAAACAAACAGGCAAGCTGCTAAATTATTAAATGCACAGTTTGTCCAACGCTTTACACTGTTACTGAGAAATTTAGAGGCTTTTTTGAGATGTTTGATGTTAATTAAACTTTCTGTTATACGCGTTTAAGGGGCTATTTATGTATCTTCTTAGATTCTTTGTTGAGCTGCAACTTCTTTATCTTGCAGTACGCCTTTGTTGTCATAGTCTACATTTAGAATTACTCGTATTATGTATACTGAAGAAAAGACCACTTGAAAAAATATTATGTTGCTAAAAAGTGCTAACGAATTCTAAAAACTAGCGTATTTCTGGCATGCAGTTTATTTTCCTACCCTCCCGTCAAAAACTTAAATACCGAAGCACATATTTTTAGCTCATAATCAATAATAAAAAACATATCGAGTGTGTTTCGGAAATATCGCCTGATTTAATCAAATACTGAAATTATTAATTTAAAAAAAAACTTGTTTTAAGACTAGGTATGGTTTAATATTATTTTTATGAAGTGTTGAGAGTTTCTAGGCTCTACAGACGCGCAAAATTATATTGGATGCCTATATACCGAAATGTCCAGGAAAACTAACACTCCTTGTCAAAATCGTAGAACTCTTTGCTCCAGGACTTTTTGTATTAGCAAAAAATACCGCAACCAGAGACTTGCTCAAGTAAATCCATATTTAAACAAAACATAAACACCAAACAAACAAGTGGTTCCCGAGAATTACTATAAAAATTAGACCATTCTTCAACAAATATGAAAATATCTTTAAAGCCAACCGCCGTTTAGTTTCGTTCCGCTAAAATCGTCAGCACCCTTGCTCACGCGCGTTCCTCGAAGGACCAACTGTCAATATTCCTAATTTGAAAATTCGAACGAAATCCGTTGAGCAAACTTCGGAGGATCAAAACGTCACGACTCTATGGGGGTGTCATTTGTAGCTAATATCATTGCCAGCAGGATCGTGTTAGAACCAGTTAAATCTGTATGCATAAAGATGCATAGTAGCTTTGCTTTGCAGGTCACAATGTCGTTGGTTTTCTCAAACTGTGCCAGTATAAGAGAATAACTCGACAAGAATACAAGGACTGCTTCGTATTTGCTTGCTAACATGCAAAGAGAAGGAATAGTAAAGGAACCGACTTATTGACTCGACTGTTGACACTAAGGCATGTCAACAAGAAGAAAAAACTCAAAAATAGCAGAAGCTGTGAAAGTATGATTTGAGACGTATTCAATTATAACCAATTACAAAAATGTGAATGTTAGTAATGTTATAGATTTATTCGTTGCCACGAAACAAATAATAATACATTATGTTAAACTGGTATTATAAACCCGAGCTTATGATTAAATCTAACGAAGAATAATTGTCATTTACTAATAATACAATTTCCTATTTAATTTTCAATCTGACGATAAGTGAAATTATACGAAAAAATAAATATTTCATGGAACTATTTCAGTGTTCTCTTAATTTTACTTTGACCATCACTGTAAAACCTTTTGATGGTCTTGCTTATATAAAGTGTGAGTTCATCAATAAACAGAGATTGTTAGTCGATCTCCATAAATTAACACCATATCATTTGATTAGCTGTTGAAAATCATTCATCGGAAGTCAGCATTATGCAAGAATGGACACGATTTATTTAGTTGGTTTACTTGGCTTGTTTGTATAATGATACCCATTGTATTTTTGTGTGACCCTATTGCAGCAATTTTAGTTCCTTCACGAAGCTTTTCAGGTCCTTGTTAGTTGCTTTGCACAGATAGTCTAGATATCGTGATTAGGTATTTAATTTCAAAAAAGGTACATGTTACTAGCAAATACAAATATTATATGAATTTTCTACATGTGATTTGTCAGCGCACGTGTTCTTTTTTGGATTGTGTTCAGTTATCAGCCCGATTATTTAGAGTTTCTATATTTTAAAAGATGTGAAATCGATTTTTTCATATATTATAACTAGTATTAGTAAGTGTTAAAGTTCCTATTGATCAAATCAAGGAGGATCTGCGAACTTGGTACAATTCGTCATAAGACTCGCAGTGTTAGTTGCTTTAAATTTTTGATTTTGTTTATTCGCGGTAGGTGACACAATGAAATGAGTTATTCATACCTAAACTTGTGATTTTTTTCTGCCATATTACGTACATTAATTCAAATAATAACAATGGATATGTTGAGACAAAAAAAACAGTTAAGACTGTACCTACATAGTCTTTTTTCATTGGATATTTAACGCATAAACCGATCCAATTACCATATTTGTCGGTATGTTTGTTTGCCCGTTAGCATCTTAGTAGGTGGTACGAGGTGAGGAATGAATTTGAGAAATCATTTGAAGTGACTGCGCAATGTTTATTTCAGTTTTTAGCAGTCGCACTGCAAAGGAGATTAGCACCATTAGGCACGAATTACTAAACAATGAACTAATATTGGGAAATGTGCAACATTGTTAAAATTATGATGTCAAAGTCGAATATTATGAAACATTATTCCAAATCACAGAGTCTTTAAATCTAAGAATCATGAGTCATGATTTAGGACATTATTTTTAATACCTGTACAGCAAAATTTATGATAAATTATTCGTCACATAAAACTTATTATCATATATAAGATGGCCAAGAAATGAGTGCATTCTTATTCCTTAGGTGCTTTTGTAAGAAGCAAGTTGAAGTTTCAAAAGTAGTAGTTCTAAGTAGTTAGTTATAGTACCTCGCACCTAAGGGTAGGTTCTATTTACAAAAAATCGACCAAAATCTCAAAGGAGATTATTCTGAGTCTCAAAACCTCGCAGGCAACGGGAATACACTTATATATTGATTTAAACTTTCACGATTATCACTACAATGGAATACACTTATTTATTGGCCAACCTGCCTATCGAATTGGTATGTGTATGCCTTGAGCAATCTTTGTACCTATACATACACGATTAGATTTTTTTAATGATTATTATAGCCTTTTTGTTAGGGTTCCGTAGCCAAAATGGCAAAAACGGAACCCTTATAGATTCGTCATGTCCGTCCGTCCGTCTGTCCGTCTGTCACAGCCGATTTACTCGGAAACTATAAATGTTACAGTAACGAAATTTGGTAAGGGTATATGTTGTATGAACCGCTACAGGATTATGATACTAAATTGTAAAAAAAACCATTGGGGTGGGGGCCCTCCATACATGTAACTGAGGGATAGAAAAAAAAATTTTGTTGTATATAAGCGTGTGGGGTATAAATAGAGAGGTCTTTAAAAATGACATGAAGGTTTATAAATCTCATTTTTATTTAAGCAAATCGTTTTCGAGATATCAACTCTCAAAGTCTGAAAAATGTGTCCCCCCCCCTTTATTTTTTAAACCGCGCGATAAAAAATTCTGAAAAAAATATATGTTATGCACATTAATAAACTCTATCAACGATTTTTGGTTTGATTAAATTATCTCCTATAGTTTTTGAGGTAGGTTGATTTAACTGTATTTGTTTAATAATAAATTGATAATGGTACGGAACCCTTCGCGTGCGAGTCCGACTCGCACTTGGCCGGTTTTTTTTAACGTTCATTGTAACGTATTGAAATTCAAAATAATTTCACTATATGTTTAAGACAATATTCCTCATATCAATCTAGCCTTAAATTAAACATAGTTACGAATTTCCATAGACAAAATTGATTATACTTGTATTTCAGCAAAAAGCGGTCGTAGATTCAATACCCGTCTCGCACCAATGAGTTTTTCAGAAAACTTATGTACGAAATATCATATGAATTCACAAGAGCTTCAAAGTGAAGAAAAATGTTAATGGCAGATTATTGCTATTGTTACGTGTAGCAGAAATGGCAGACTGAGGGTTTCTAGATTTCATAGAAGATTTTCCTAGTCTATAACCTTGTTCTCAAGTTAATTTTGAGATATAAATGTTAATGACAATCCAATCACCGCTAATCATAAACTCGTGCCTACATATTTACCTTCTTGTTCGTCTGTTTGTTCACTAACGTCAATTTGGTTGCATTAGCACACTCCCGCCGCGTTTACGTTTCAAGTGTTAATACCGATAATTTTTACTGTTGAAATTTGAATTTCACTTCTGACCACACTTTGACCATTGTTGTTTTACGTAATTTACCACCGTGACGATCGATGCTGTTTTACTGCGGTAAGTTTACTTTTAGTGTACTTTCCATCCAGAGGTCGTGATATAAACCGTAGTAGGATTAGAAGTTCGAACGAAAAGATTTTTATATTTCACGTATCTACAAAAAATGTTACATAGAAATTAACTGTGTGTGTTTTATTTTTCTATAATACCATGACGATTTCTATTGATTTTTAGCGGATTATTCGGTTAAATTATTAAAAAATCTTAGAGTTTGAGTGTCTTAAGAGTTGATTAATAGTTTGAAGTGTCCCTGACCATTCGTTTGTAGAATTTGATGATGGGTATCAGCGTCATGATAGTGATAGGGGGCAGAGGTATTGCGATCGCCAATCTGCTTGTCCAGTGTGGCGATTATGGGTATTTATCTCCAAATACGTCCTTACGCGTAGTTCATAGAAGAGGCCTACGTCCAGCAGTAGACTGAGATAGGCTGATGATGTGACTATATTTTGTTTGTTTGCAATTTAGACATTATCTTTTAAATACTAACTAATCAATTCTAAGAAATAAGATGGATTTCTTGATGTAAAAAGATATCTTAGAATTATAACTAACGTGAGACTCAAACATATTCAAATATTTATCACACGGGTTACTCACATAATACATGTCGGGCTTTGGTCGCGGATAGGTACTCCATGATGAGGATCCTCTAAATGGATCGAAAAATGTCGAGCAATTATCGACTTAATTTACGTGAGTAGCCCGTGTGATAAATATTTGAATATAAAAAGATATCCAACAATTTCAAATGATGTATGAAAGTGAACCTCCCTAAAAGCATTTGATTCAGTGAGCTCCATAAACAAGCCGTCGCAATCGGAACCTCATAATTAAGGCTTGTTGATGGGGCCCCGGCATGCGCGTGGGCACGCGATAAATCTAATCCCCGAATGTCTGAGTTGCCGTGGACAGCGCCACACAAGTGCCGGTGGGGTACCGCAGGGTTGCGTACTTGGACATGTATTGTTTTGTGAAATAAGATAAGATATTTAAGTATTTGCTGCAAAAATAAGAACACATTTTTTGGTTAGAAAGTTGCTGAAACACAGATCGGAATCAGACACAAAAACACCTTTTCACATTGAGTGGTAGTAAAGTACGTACTGACATTAGATAATAACGTCTCACTTTGTTTTAATGAATTCAGGAATTAATTTCTTTGTACTGTTTTACCAATTAATTGGTGTAAATTACTACTACTACAAAGGTTGCAAAGAGAAATATTACAAAAATCGAACACAGATTTCATATGTATAACCAACAACAGTTGAAGGTTAAAAAAATGTGTTTATAGAAAAGCGTTATTAAAGCACTGCGTTTGTTATATGTATTTAAAATAAAAAATAGGACTAAAACTATCAAATTCACAGTTAAAGCCCCTTAAGTTAATTTAATAGAAGGTGTCTTAATTGATTTGACTTGCAATATGATTTGATTTGTAATAAATAATTTCAAAAGATCCAGCAGAACCAGCAGCTCATTCTTTGACAGGTCAAAGGCGTTTTCTGTATTATTATAAATTGGGTATACCTATCAAATTCTTACATCATGTAGCAATTCAATTTAATTGATTTATTGAATAGTCATGAACTAATTTACATTATGACTATTATGAGGTCTTATAAGTATCTGAAGTAGGTAATGTCATGACACCCTGTTAGGACCCACAATATTTATAAAGTATAGGAACTTAAGGCTGCTGAGCTTCTGATCGAACATGTATTTCAATGTTAAGCGTGAGCATTTAAGCGAGGGTTCCTAAAGCCACGGTTGAAGGCAATGCAGAACCCTCAGAACTCAAAGTCCGAGTTTTTACCGGGACCGCACTCGATTAATCTTGCTTATCGCACCATCGGCGGGCTCTTGAATAATCGCGGCGCGGACGAGTTTAACATAAATTAACTTTTCCACGACACCTTTTTGAATGCCTCCCTGGTTTTTCAAAGGACGACAAATTTTATCCCTCACCTGGTTTGTTCATATCTCAACTTTAAGGCTCTTGTAATAAAGGTGTAAAGATACGTTTTTTGAAATGTTTGTATTACATTCGATTCGCAAACTTGCATTTGCTTTCGAATTAATCGAATTTAAGCTTTATTTTATTACAGCAAAGGATGATTGAAGTGTTTATTTAAATGTGCTAAGAAGTAATAATGAGCCTTCATGGAAAGATTGATATCGGTGTACAGAAAGGTCAAGTGTGAACATTTGTTTGTTAATGCGACTGTATAATGGATTTGTGTTTTTTAATGATATATAAGATGTCTTAGTTCGGTTTGATGGATTACGCTGATACGAAATGTTAATTGAATTAATTTGAATTGATATGTTTGTAATAAAGGCTTTTGAAAAGATGGTTATTTATAAAACTTAAAAAATGTTTAAGAAGGCACAATAACAGTAATTATAATGAATAGTAAGTGATACAAGCTACTGTGGATGTACTTAGGTATTTTAACGATAATGAGTTCTCATTATCATAAGGATTACGTTTTTTCTATTTTATGTACGAAACCTTAATGGTAGGTACGATTATAATGAATTTTAATGTGTGTCCTTTAAAAGTAGGATGAGATAAATTATAATGAAAAAAATTACAAAACACGTTATCCTAAGTAAATAGCTTTAAGGTAACTGTTATGTTATCGATATTATCCCTGTGTTTAACGAGGCATTACGACTTTTATGACTCTTTCAATCAAACCCTAATATCAACCGTAATAATTACTGAAATGTAGATTGCAGTCATTTTTGTACAGAACTTGTATTATATTAATAATTTGGAAAGAACTTGAAATAATGGGTCATTTGGCTGTGTACAAACGTGACGTCAATTTTGTGTATTTTAAATAAAACACTGCAGGGCACTGCCTAAAATAAAGAATTGGAATTGAATTGAATAGAAATAGATATAAACTTAAAAACAATAAAGTCATAAAAACAAAAATATACAGACGAATTCAGCAATTGCAGCTGCATAGTATTATGGATGGTATTCTCTTATTCCAGTTATTGGCCTCGATACACCATGTTTTCAAGCGTTTTGTAACACGTCATAACTACCGTTATAGGAGCATTGCATGAAAATGTCTCGTAAACGACACTGTCCTTCAATACTTTTGAAAAAATAAATAAGTAAGCTGAGTTACAGTAACATATCTAGGCTTTTCGATTGGCAGTGTTTCCTAGCATAATTTACGAGTATTAGGGAAGCTACTATAGCGAGTCGTAAGCGACAAAAAGTGGATCATCATCAGCCTATGATAGTCCACTGCTGGATGTAGACCTCTTCTATTAACTATGCGTATAGAGGCATTAGGAGGTAAATGCCCATAATCGCCACGCTGGGTAAGCGGATTGGCGATCGCAGTAATGTGTCCACTATGATGACATTGATGACGCTGCTCCCCATCATCAATCTTGTAGAATGGTCAGTGACACTTTAATTCCTTAGTCGACTCTTACGACACTCGCAGGAGGAGTTGGGGTGGTGACATATGTATTCTTACTGCCGTCACGACACGGCAGAAGCCGAGTTATAGTATAATAATAACATACTATACTATAACTCAGCTATGATGTGTACGATTAAACTAAGCTATATTTTAAAGACAAACGGGTCTTAATCGCGTAAACTTACGTTTAATTATATTCTGACGTTGAGTCTGCCTGCGACCACGGGTGTAACGTCATGCCCGAAACGTCAGGATATAATTAAACGTAAGTTTACGCGATTAAGACCCGTTTGTCTTTAAAATATGAGTGATAATTGTGAAAGTTTAAATCAATATAAACTAAGCTATACTATTGTATGACAATTTATTATGTGTCTGTATTTTGTTACAGTACCTTTCAATAAAATAAAATAAAAATATCTAGGCTTTTAGTTTGGCAGTGTTTCATAGTAGCCAGCATGTATAATTATTTTATTAGGGTAGCTTAGCTTAGCTACTATAGCGAGTCGTAAGCGACAAAAAGTAGATGTTTTCATGAAATGTTCCTATAGATAGTACCTAATGAGTAGGCTTAGGACTTTTCATAGCATATCGTGGTTCTAAAATCCTTGGAGCCGCTATGTGTTAAATGTTCGAAGTCAAAGTCAAAGTATATTGTAATATTAAATATAATGATTTATACCTACAGTCACATAGTTACTGAGTTAATTTTAATCGAACGTAATTAATTTTAAAAATCGAACTTGATTTCATAAAAAGTGCATACGAAATTAGTTATATCAGAAACAATAAAAAACTAGACAATTAGGTTCAAGACAAACTAGAAAAAGTCTTAGATTGGAAATAGCGATGAAAATGGCGAAAGTATCACGTTGTTTTTCTCGAAAGTTTCGAATCTTTCGTATAAATTACATGTAACTTCCGAACAAAAAACAAAACTGACGTTTGTCGACTTAAGGTACACCCGGCTAAGATCGGATGACCGCAATAACTACTGAAATAGTAGTATTTTTTCCTCACTGGCTATATTATGCATGACGCCATTTCACCCCGCCCCTCTCGCTAGTATGCAGCAACCGCTCAGCCACATCAGTCGTGAGCTAAAAACGTTTAAAAAAAAGGTATTTTTTTTCGAGAATTTTTGAAGATTCTATCTTTAACAGGAAGCTATGCACTTTCTTTTCCTTACTTTAGAGTTGAAATGAGATACTAGTCCGATCATAAGCCAAGAAGGTTTTTCGATTGGGTGTCTTGGAAAAAAAATAGTGCAAGTTTGACTTTAAGTTTACTCCTAAGCTATTCGGCTGAGTGGCATCAAGTAAATTTATATTGAAAGCTTGACTTTTTTTATCACGTACATCGTACATCACACATCTGCAGGTAAAAGTTAGTGAGAATAAATATATGATTTGTTTTGTGACATCCTTTCTACTAACCAAAAATAGTCCGGTCTTACCCGGGTGTACCTTATACGTAGTATAAACAGTATAAAGAAATAGGTACATAAGTTTACAGTACATTTTATAATGGTGATACAAAAATAACCTAAAGCATATAATATAATCAGAGATCGGAAAAATGTGCGTCATTGTTCGCAATAATATGGACATGACTCTAAAGTTGATTTTAACGAAACCTTATCGGTCGATACAAAAGCTATAATATTAACTCGCATCGCTTTACTTAACAAATCAAACCAAAATTACTTTATAAATCATTCTTCACATTTTCTTTAAGGTCTTTTGTGTGTCAAAAATAAACGTCGTTAATGTCGTGTTCTCGAGGTATCATGGTATTTCTTTATTATGGTACCTACATTATGACCATTTTTTCGAATGTCATCGAAATCAGGGTTCTGATTAGCTATGAAAATAACACCAAAGAACAAAATACAGTATCTTTTGTTACAGAGCTTCGATTTGTAAGCTTTAGTTAGGTACTTAAATACTTTTTTTTTGCATTATTTTATTGAATTATGATACTCCGAATGTATTGGCTCTCGTACAAACACGTGACTTTTCATTTTGCTCAGACTAAATCTCAATATCAGTTGACTATACAGTTTAAATTATAAATTATGATCAAATACTTATAAATTGGAATCATAAATCTATGCTCTATGTGATGTCAACGTGAAGTGAAGTCTATTTACATCAAAGGTAACGTCAGTTTTGTTTCTTGTTCGGAAGTTACATGTACCTAATTTATACGAAAGATTCGAAACTTTCGAGAAAAACAACATGATACTTTCGCCATTTTCATCGTTATTTCCGATTTAAGACTTTTCCTAGTTTGTTTTGAACACTAATTGTCTAGTTTTTTTATGGTTTCTGATATAGGTAACTAATTTCGTATGCACTTTTTATGAAAACATGTTCGTTTTTTTAATTAATTTCGTTCGATTAAAATTTATTCAGTAACGATGTGACAGTAGGTATAAATCATTATATTTAATATTACAATATACTTTGACTTTGACTTCGAAAATTTTACACATAGCGGCTCCAAGGATTTTAGAACCACAATATGCTATGAAAAGTCCTAAGCCTACTAATGAGGAAGCACCACTACTAATCACTACCGACTCTACCGACTATGGTAAAGACCGTTACGTGTAATTAACAACTTTTACAAAGTTGTTTTCAAATAGAAGCATGTCTATGTTGTATGTTTTGCAGGGTGACCATGTACAGTAATAATATTATATGTAACAGCTTTGTAACCATGGTGAATGCATTAAATAAATTGAAATTGAAATTGAAAAAAAATTGAAATTGTATTAGAATTAATGATGAAAGAACACGTTTCATTATATCGTTAAATCATTATGTAGCAGTGATAATAACAGATTGTTCTAATTTATAGTATCATGTATCATGTAAACATGAGTGGTCTTGCGTGAAATTGCAGTTTTTGCACGCAAATGAGTTGCGCAATTAAATAACCAATTGATGAAACGCATTAAAGTGAAGCCTACATAATTGTTTTACTCGTATTGAGGTTTTCTTAATTATCTACGAGTATTGTTCCCTTTTTTTTGAATAATCGGGTAACAAAGTAAGGACTGCATTGTAAGACACCATGGTTCATAGCCATGATGCCAATCGTAAATCGACAGACGAAATTACAAATAATGAACAAGGAACTTTCATGCAACAATCACATAAGACTTGTGTTGAAGGTACAATATATAATATAACAGATACTCAAATACATACTCCGAAGTGAATAATTATTTATGATGAATACGCAAATAAACGTTGTTACAGGGATTCAAACCCAAAATCTCCTGCTTCTTAGGTAGAGTTAATGAAGACATAAATGTTACAATTGAAAGGCAATTTGTAGGTACAAGAAAGGTAGACCAGGCGACCATAAATTCATTTAATTTAACGTGATTATAATCCGTTCAAATAGTTTTATTTCATCAATAACTATCGAGGTAACCGAAGAAAATATTACTAATATATGAATTAACTTTATGTTCTCAGGTAATGATGCTTTCCGAAGTGAGGAAACAGAAAAAGCGGGTGATACATGTCACAATGTCTTTTATCATCATCATCATATCAGCCGAAAGACTGTGCTGAACATAAGCCTCCCCAAAGATTACCACAATGAGTTATCCTGCGCCGCCTGCATCCAGCGGAATCCTGCGACCTTCTCTAGGTCATCAGTCCACCTTGTGGGGAGCCTACCCACATTGCACCTTCCGGTACTTAGCCGCCACTTGAGAACCTTTCCCCAAAGGTCTTACATGCAATGTGCCTCGCCCACTGCCACTTCAGTTTAGCTATTCGGAGAGCTATTTATATCGGTTACTTTGGTTCAGCTCCCAGCATAGCTCTCTCCATTCCCTTTTCGATGACTTTGAGCCTTCGCGTGAGGCCCTTTATAAGCGACGACGTTCACGGACTATCATCAAGACCAATTTACATGACCAATTTACATATGTAACTATCATCATCATCATCATCATATCAGCCGAAAGACGTCCACTGCTGAACATAGGCCTCCCCCAAAGATTGCCACAATGACCGGTCCTGCGCCACCCGCATCCAGCGGACTCCTGCGACCTTCACCAGGTCATCGGTCCACCTTGTGGGGGGCCTACCCACGCTACGCCTTCCGGTACGTGGCCGCCACTCAAGAACCTTCCCGCCCCAACGGCCATCGGTTCTACGCGCAATGTGCCCCGCCCACTGCCACTTCAGT
Organism: Thaumatotibia leucotreta; assembly: GCA_025490895.1. Taxonomy (NCBI): domain Eukaryota; kingdom Metazoa; phylum Arthropoda; class Insecta; order Lepidoptera; family Tortricidae; genus Thaumatotibia; species Thaumatotibia leucotreta. The sequence goes on along the minus strand of JALPQI010012591.1, from coordinate 26,132 downwards.
TTAGCGATTCGGAGAGCTATTTCGGTTACTTTGGTTCTGCTGCGGATGGTCTCATTTTTAATCCGATCACGCAGAGAGACTCCTAGCATAGCCCTCTCCATTGCCCTTTGGGTGACTTTGAGCCTTCTTATGAGGCCCATTGTAAGCGGCCACGTTTCAGTACCGTATGTCATCACTGGCAACACATACTGATTAAAGACTTTCGTCTTCAAACACTGCGGAATATTGGACGAAAATATGTGTCGTAGCTTCCCGAACGCTGCCCAACCTAGTCGGATTCGACGATTGACCTCTTTCTCGAAGTTGGACCTACCTAACTGAATAGTTTGCCCTAGGTATATATATTCGTCTACAACTTCGAGTGTAAAGTCTCCGATTATTACGGGAGTTGGTGCTACATGGGAATTCGACATGATTTTCGTCTTATCCATGTTCATCCTAAGACCAACTCGCTCGGAGGCTTTACTGAGGTCAACGAGCATAGTAATTAAGTCCTCCAAGGTCTCAGCCAAGACTACTATATCGTCAGCGAATCGAAGGTGAGTGAGGTACTCGCCGTTTATGTTGATACCCAGCCTTCTCCAGTCCAGAGTCTTAAAGACATCCTCCAGTGCAGCGGTAAACAGCTTAGGGGAGATGACATCTCCTTGCCTAACTCCCCGCTGCAGCAGAATAGGTTTCGAGCTCTGGTCTTGGAGTCGGACTGACATTGTGGCGCTCTCGTATAAACACTTCAACACCTCGATATAGCGGTAGTCGACTTGGCACCGTTGGAGAGACTGTAGTACTGCCCATGTTTCGATCGAATCGAAGGCTTTCTCGTAGTCCACAAACGCTAAACAGAGGGGCAGGTTATATTCTTCGGTCTTCTGTATAACCTGGCGAAGCGTATGGATGTGGTCTACGGTACTAAAGCCTCTTCGGAAACCGGCTTGTTCGGGAGGCTGGAAGTCATCAAGCCTGCGTGCAAGACGATTCGTAATGACTCTTGAAAACAGCTTATAGACATGGCTCAGAAGTGAGATGGGTCGGTAGTTCTTCAATAAAGCGTTGTCACCTTTTTTGAAGAACAGTACCACCACACCTCTGTTCCATGCCTTTGGCGTTCTCCCTTCCAGTAAGACGGAATTGAACAACTTCTGAAGGGCCGTAAGGATCGGTTTACCACCCGCCTTCAGAAGCTCAGCTGTAATTCCGTCCTCCCCAGGCGCCTTGTTATTTTTGAGCTGTTCAAGAGCCATTCTAATCTCGCACAGGCTGATGTCCGGGATATCTTCTGTATAGTGTCGGGTCAGTCTAGCTCTGAGGTCTTCCGCTAGATCAACTTCGGGTCTGCTAGTTGACGTGTACAGCTGTCCATAAAAACCCTCTATCTCACTCAGCAGCTCAGATCTGGATGTGACGATTCTACCATCCTCAGTCTTTAATTTGGCGAGCTGGCTTTGCCCAACAGACAGATCCCTTGCAAAAACTTTAGAGCCCTTGTTCCGCTCGATGGCTTCTTCTATACACTTGGTACGGAATTGGCGCATATCGCGTTTGAGGGACTTAGAGATCTGTCTGTTGAGCTGCCGGTATAAAGTCGCATCAACTGAGGATTGTAGAACCAGTTCACTTCTTTTTTCCATTAGCTTCTGAGTGGAGTCTGAGAGCTTTCTGGTCTTATTTGTCCGCTGGGTCTTAAAAAACTTAGACCCAGCGCTATGGACAGCTTCCACAAACCCGTCGTTGAATACGTCCACATCATCGCCTAGGCAATCGAAACGGTTTTGGAGTTCCAACTGAAAGCTCTCGGGGTTTTGGAGATGGAGTGCAGGACGGAGCGTAGACTTCATCAGTCGCGAGCGTTCTAGCTTAGGACATATATTCAACGTGCCTCTTACCAGGCGGTGATCGCTACCGGTTTTAACCGTACTGATCACAGAAACATCGTTGAATATATGTCTCTTCGTCGACATGATGAAGTCGATCTCGTTTTTAGTTGCACCGTCGGGACTCATCCAAGTCCATTTTCTGTGCTCGCGTTTCTTAAAGAAGGAGTTCATCATGTAGAGTCCCTCCTTCTCCAAGAAACCAGCCAGCAGATGGCCCCGGTGGTTCCGACGTCCAACCCCAAATTGCCCCACCCTCAGTTCGTCACCATCTCTCTTGCCCAGTTTCGCGTTGAAGTCCCCCATAACAACGGTGAAGTAGGTTCTGGAGCTATGCATGGCTTTTGAGATATCATCATACATAGCCTCCACCTCGTCGTCGGAGTGTGTCGAAGTCGGCGCGTACACCTGTATAACCTTCAGCGAGTATCTCTCAGATACTCTGAGTATAAGGTACGCCACCCTAGCCGACACACTCTCGATCTTCACCACGTTGTTTACGAGGGACTTGTGGACGATGAACCCGACACCTCCCTGGGACTGTTGGTCGCCCTCCCGGAAATAGAGCAAGTTGCCGGACTTTAGGATTATCGTGTCCTCGCCCTCTCTTCGGACTTCTGACAATCCCACAATGTCCCAACGCAACTTGCTCAATCCTTCCTCCAGTTCCACTAACTTTTCGTCGGTCCGCAGTGTACGTGTGTTATAAGTTGCCAGGGCCAGAGGTCGTCGGTGGTGGTAGCCGGATCTTTGCCGGAGATTCTTAGCACCCCTGACCCCGCTAGCACCCTGGCCGCTACCATAACCAGGGCACCGGGGGTCGCCGGAACCTCGGGGCCGCGGCCTTTTTTTTGCTATCATTTTATTTTGGGGGGTATTTGCCATAATCGCCACGCTTGGCATGCGGGTTGGCGATCGCAGTGTCTCCACCGCACTTTAGGGATGCTGCTGCCCATCCCCCGGTGGTCTTGGTCGTAGTTTTCAGACATACCCGGGTCAAACTATATGTAACTATACCGATATATAAACGCCCGTGTTAACAGTACAGCAGCAAGTCATTTGATGAATTTATTCATAATAGTTAGGTATCATGTGCTTGCAAAGACAGTAGCCAATACCACGAGTTGGAAACTAAAGGAAACGTTAGGTTTTACTCGTAATGCATTCTATCGCGCACCCACTGGCATATTGGAGCAAGCGTTATGGCCTGCTTTACGTATCGAGTAAAACCTAACGTTACCGATACTTGCAAATACATGGCGGCTACTGTACTTTGTAATACATACTTTGTTGAGTAGCGCGGTAAGAGCCTATAAACATGCAAGCTAAACATACAGAAAACATCCTAGAAGCGAATAACGCCCTCATTCTGTCACGATTATGATGCATGACACAGTAAGCAAGATTGTCGATTAGTACCATCACTCTTCAAATTTGTCGCCCTTATTTCTTAACGCATAAGGTCTACTAAATCATCAACGTTGGTTAACACACCGGGTGTGAAGAGAGATACGCATTACTGCCTGTACACATGCGAGGAAGCAGTTAAGGATGCGTATGCAATAGATAGGAGTATATTTATGGCCTATTACTCATTTTTTGCGTCAAGATTTATTTCTCTGTAAGGTTTCTTAAGTATATTTAGTTACAGCATATAATTCGCATTGCGCCATGGTTTTTATTTAATTAAGGTTTTTTTTAATACTCATGTTTCATTGTCCTTTGAAAGCGCGGAATTCTATTGTAGCATAGATATAACATGCCTGATATCTAATAAAATCAATATCAAAAGTCATTATTCAAAATTAAGAATATAAGTAAACAAATAAGGGGCTTTATGGTAAATATTAGTGTTGAGGTATGCCTCAACACTAAGATTCAATAAGTTATATTTATCAATTTTATCATTGACAATTTAATTGGACAACATAAACAACAAGTACAAGTAGCGACTTAATCATGTTTGTCATGAAGCAGGTTTGTTACATTTCATTAAATATGAGTTAGTTGCAACCCAACAAATAAAGGACAAAAGATAAAAGAACAGAGCTTTACATGTCACTGCCGAAATTCAATATTTTTCAATATAGGAAAGTAAAAGCAATTTTATGACTTTACAATACCACAATAGCAAAACTGGGCCATCAATTTGAACAAATATACGGTTAGCGTGATAGCCTCGTATGAATTAAAAAATGTCAGCCATCGCATCCTTCAGTGGAATCCAATTATCGCGCATTTGACGTATCGTGCGAGCATAGAAGGACAGTAGAGCAAGAATAGAATATGCTACGTACAATATTATCCCTTTTTAACGGACTTCAAAAAAATTAATTAAATTATATTCTATATCACCGAGAGTCGTGAAATATTTTTTGTTTTTTTCGAGCACGGATCGAATCTTGGAGTCTTTTGTGATCATCCCTTAGTAAGTTACATTCAAAGTGTTCAAACAGGTACATCCATACTAGGGCTCTCGGTCGTGTCCGGGTTTCGTGTACCCGTTTCCGTGTACCCGTTTCTTTGCTACCGGGAAACGGGTTTCTTACCCGTTGGAAACGTTTCATTAGGAACCGTGTAATTAAGACACGGATACCCGAGTACCTGTGTCTGATCCGCCCTCAATATGTAGTGGCAGTGGCAATCTAAAATATAGGTACGATTTTATATTTGAACAAAGTATTGAACCGCATTTAACCTGCAACAAAGAAAATTTCTAGCTGCGTAATTCGTAAAAAACTGCGAATTTTTCGGTAGGTATTTTTTTGTTTCAGACTTTTTACTAATAAAAACATAGATTTTTCGAATATTCAATTGTAATGGATCCGCAAGCTTGGAAAAGTTTCTAAGTAGATCCGCGGACCCGCGCTTGGAAACGTTTCTAAGTTGGAAACGTTTCTTGGCGTTTCGTGTCGTTCGGGTTCTTAGTACCGCCGGTGCTAAGGATTCGTGTACACGTGTCTGCGGGTAACACGGATACCGGTAGCCCTGATCCATACTCATACCCGCAGGTAACTCAAAAGTGGTTAGAATGTTGGTGTGCCTCAAGGATCGAGATTGGGCTACAAAACAAACATGCTCTATAGTAGCTTTCTTGTACATTATTATATTCCGTAAATATTCTTCCAGTAGCCAGAATGCTTGGGATAGGATTTGGAAGAACTTGGTATTTCATATGTAACTTAATATGTATACCTACCATTTTTCAGTTGAAAGTAAAAATAAGGTGAAAAACCTGCAAACTTGCATTATTTCATAATCACGCACTTTCAGAACACAATATTGATTTTATCACCAACGTAAAACCTTAAACCTGCAGTGCACATACATTTTTTGTTAAAATGATTGATATTTGATGATTGAAATGATTTAAAAATATATCTGCGAACGTGTTTCAAGTTTTGTCTCAAAGACTGACGTCTATGTCTCGAATGCTATGGAAAGTCAGCCATTTTTGTTTACTTTTTTTTACTTTCAAGTGAAAAATGATATAGGCACTGGCATCCACGTTACACTGTGGTCCCTAGAGCCGGATAGATGAAAAATGGCCGATCTGCCAATTACACTAAAAAATGCGCGCGCATGGCAATTAAAATGATTTACATGTCGATAAATCGTGAAGATACAGCGCAAAATGGTTTTTATATCGCCCAGTATCGGATTAATACGGCATATTGAATGTTTTATTGAATAATGAATATGGCGTGATGGGATAATAACGATTAAATTGCTAAGTTATCGCTTTTGATTCGTAGGCTTTGTCTAAAGGTTCTCCAATTTAACAAGGCGTATTCGTTTTTTTATTCAAAGTAATAAAGTAATAATATTGATGACACGTATAGGTACCTACAAAATCGTGTTGTTACATTTATTGTCCTACGTAAATCTTCAAAGTGTTCAATCCTAAGTAACGTGTGACATTGATACTAGAATGCTCTTAATTGTATCACCAATATTTCAGAAATGGTGGTGAAAATGTAGATAGAACTCGTTTAATGATAATGATGAATGATGATACTTTTAAAACTATTCCGCTTGTACAATCGACACCACACCTGTGAACACAGGCAAAGTGCCAAAAATATGTAAACAGAACTTTATTGCCTGGACATAAAGGTGTGTATACATATTTCTGGCACTTTGTCTGTATCCACAGCTGTATTGTCGATTGTACAGTGTGTTGCCACGACCCGGACTTTTACGCAAATAGATAATAATACGCATTACTAGCAATCGTTTGTAACTATTTACACTTGGTATATATATTATAAAATTCCAATAAAAATCAGCATAATGTTACTACACTATTATACGTTAATATGCTTGCTACTCATTTGAAATTTTCGTCTATATACTTAAGAGAGTCGGTACGGAGTAGACCGATTTTTTCCTTTGATTGCTTTACATTACAAATAAACGCAAGCTGAAGAGCAATGAAAGAAGCAAATATACATTTTCGTTTTATGACCAGTTAATTACATTTTGTTGTAAGCTTATAAAGTGCGACTACCAACAGAGACGGTATGATCGTTATTGATGAAAATTCTCAGGTATATCCTATTGTCTACGCGTATTGATGCTTTAGGAGGTAAAGTTATTCCTGATTTTCGTCAAACTATCAAAATCAATACAGTCACTTTTAACTAAACTTTTAACTTGGTTGCTTGGTTACTTTGTTGAGATATACTATAAGTATTTTGTCCTGCTACAGGCGGTAATCACTTTTATGGAAGCCCTTCAAATTAATTACTGATGATAAAATTAAATTGATTGCCTTTGGTACCTGCGCTTATTAGTCAATAATAATGTACCATTTTCTGCACAATTTAACCTTCATTAAATGTCATATTAGTAGGTCGACATTTTTATTATTCATTGTCTTGTTTAAGCATTCTCATTACAAGTACTTTATACGAAGCCAAGTTCATAATTACAACAATGATAAAATTATCTACTTTACTTGTTCTAGCAACATTATGGTCGGTTAATAACTAATTGATACATACAGTCATAGAACAGCTTTAATATAAAAAGAATATAAGAATATCATACACATGTGACATACGTCTTTTCCTATTATTTCTCAGTAACTGCAACATTGTAACCCCCATTATAATTAATAAGAAAATTACAGTAAAAAGTGTAAAAGCTGTATGTAATGATAAAAAATGAAGATAAAACTGTGACAACTCAAATTCAGCTAATGATGGTAGATACCGTCAAACCATCGCATGTCAAACTGCAATAAACGACAGCATATACGATAAATCAACATACACACATTGAAGACAAGAATGATTTTGAACTTAGTGACATTAATATAAGACTGAAAGCAGATCGTGCACGTTTTAAACATAAGCTTTTACACAAGGAAGGTAATAACAAAAGTCATATAATTAAAGGCAATGTAGATATATTATCGTGGTGATGAACAGACAACGTAATAAACGCGATTATTGCCATCATTTTGATGACGAATGATGTAGGGCAAAGAATGTCAAGTGTGACCCGGGTTCACAGTTATGATATTCCGCACATTCAGTTTTACAGAGATTATCGTACTAGTCTTACCTCGCACTGCAGAAATATATTACTGACTTGGTTGATTTGCGCAAGATTATTCATGATTTTTTTAAACTGACCATGTTGATCATTTACATTATTACCTAGTATGACTTAAAACGAGATACCTACCTATTTATCATGTTAATTGAATTGATTGAGTACCCGATAATTCGGCACTGCTGCAAATGCCATCTTCACGGAGTAACTTCTCATTTATATTAAAAAAAAACTTGGTTAAAGCTTAAAAGAAGATCGGGACGGATGCTTGTTTAGGAGTTGAAATTGTAGGCCACAATTGCAGGGACCATAGTTGGGTGGTTTTATGATACTAGTACACCTGTGAGTTTAAGTTTTAGTTGTGAAGAGTGGATCTCCTGTCACAAGACAGTATTCCTATACTTACTAGGAGATCCCTACCTTTCTTTAATTTAAGTAATTGTTTAAGCGAAATAAAGTATTTTTAATTTTTAAGTAATTGTTTAAGTTGTGGTCGACCCCCATACCGTAGTGGGTGCTCAATAATTACAATTTACATAATACATATACCGTTCTAAGTGTAGTATAATTCCATGATACTCAGAAAGTGTTGTACTTTGTTCGTACCATTCGACGTGGAACTCTAAAAATGCAAGCCGGTCATATTTCAACGAGAGTCGTTAATCTTAATGACAGTTTTATTTTGTTGACTCCCCGTAACGGCTTTGTGAAATTGAAATGACCCAATCAATTGCAACAATGAGGTCAAAATGTTTTTATTTACAATAATCATCTGGCTACTATTTCACCATGGAGACAGGTGATCATCTAAGATATAAATATTTCCCTGATCACAAATATTTTTATCTTAGAGCTCAAGTCAGTAGATACTCGTAGTTTGCAATACACAAAATATGAAACAAAGAAGTAGGCTACCAGATTACATTAATTTATTTGTACTTTATTTCCATAAATTCTGAAAACCTCAGTCGATATTTATAGCTCTTGGCGAAGGAAAACATCGTGAGGAAACCTGCAATTACTGGTATACATCCACGAAGAAATTCAAAGGTGTACGTGAAATTTCCAACTCGTTTTGGGCCAGCGTGGGGACTGTAGCCCACACCCTCTCATATATGAGAGGACGCCAGTGCTCTGCAGAAGGACATAATAATAGGCTTAAATGAAAAGCACTAGGTCCTGCCTACTGAGAAAAAAACTACGCAGAGATAAGTAAATGCGAATAGTTTACTTATCTCTTTAATAATTTACTTTTTACATTACTTGATTTAGTAGTTGAATAACTAATCAAGTTTGACATGCAAAAATAATACTTGCAGTCGCCACCAATTAAAACCACAAACAAGGTCACAGATTAAATTCGACAGAAGCCTTTTGGCAGTCTTTGTTTGGCTGTCAGTTATTTATTGATACTGTCAAATTAGGAATTGTGAGCGATTTGTTATATTCGACCTTTGCGATAGAATCATAAATTCGAATGGCAAGCTAATATATTATTATCAATTACAGTTATGATTATGTACATTATGTTAGTTCTGCTTTAATTAGAACTATGTGAAATATCTATATTTAATATTAAAACGTACTCAAAATGCAGGGTGCTTTTTTTGGACAGGTTACTGTTTGTTTTGTGGTAAGTGTGAGAGAACCAAATAACGTAAAAGTTAAGGTAATATAACTGACGGCAAATGTCAAAATAAATAACATTAGGATGTAATAAAGGTGGCTATATACTGTCTTGTGATGTGGGTACTAAGCGACGATATATAAAATAGAGATATATACATAAAGGTACTTAATTACTTATACAGGTTTCCTCGCGAGCATCCTGTATACATAAACAGCCATGACCAAGGAACAAAAATATTTGTGATAAATAAAAATACAAATAATGCCTTCGCTGGGATTCGACCCCGAAACCTCCAGCTTCGTAAGCAGGGTCACTACCAACTAGGCTACGGAGGCTGACAAAATGGAAATATCGTGGAAAATATCGATACACAGTACCTATAAAAATATAATTTTAAAAGGTAATAATAATTATGTGCTAAGTCATGTCCTTGATTATTAAATAATTTGTGTACTAAAAAACTCACCTAGTAACCAAGAACTTAAATTTGCCTCTGCAAGTGTAAAGCAATGTTGTAGAACGCAATAAATGATTAAAATGATTGAGTATTGAGCCTGTACCTACTTCTTATAATATTCCGTTATTCATAACGTAATCACAACAAATAGTAACATGTATTATAAGTTATTTAACATAAAATAAACATAATTAATTCAGAATTTCCTGTCATCAAACTTTATGAGAAGTGTGACGCGTCATCGCGATAAACTCGAAATCAGTTGACGTTATAACGGTTAAAACATGCAAATAGCCCATTTATAAACAGACGAAACCGGGTCAAAATCATAACCAACTCAATCAGCATTAATTTAATTCCATTAAAATTACAAAAACATACCTCATAAATTCATACAATAAATTATTATGCGTAAATATTCATTTCGCATAAAAAAGACGCGATATAAATTTGATTCATAAAAAATATTGATCGCGTCGTAAAAAATATGTTCAGTATTAATTAGTGTACGGTTTCGCCGATAATTTATGTAATTTATGCTTGTGCGTGTCTAAAATATTTATGTACACACGATTAGTGGGCGTATCAGATAATATATTTAAATAAAATATCAATGCTAAATGAGTTTCGAGAAACTCTTTATAAGCTGAGATTTGAAACAACCTGCTACTACATTCTTAGACTTTCTCGATACATTTTGAGAAACATCGTTAAATTAACGGTCATAAATTATAATTTAAAAAAATTGTCTGCTTGTTAATCTCTTCCTTTTTTGAAGTCGATTAAAACCTATATTACACAGGAAAATAAGCGTATATTAATTACATCCCGACGTTTTGAACCCTTTACAAAGTTTTCTTGGTGGTTAACCACGGTAAACAAATAGAATAATTTAACATTTAGTACTCTTTGAGACTTCAAGAATGCTTAAAATTTATTACCATCGTGTTTACCGGTTCTAAAACCTGCAAAATAATAAGTTATAATTCAATAAACAATTAATCCTTGACATAATTTAGACCCTCTTTTGAACCAACAATAATTGAATCCAGATATCCAACCAACATTACATTTCCGCCCTTTTCATATAATAATATAATCATTATTCATAACACGATTACGTTATGATACCACTTAATGTGGAAAACACTTCATAAAAGCAATTATATTTTGATTAAATTATGAAATTCCTTCCTCATGCTGTTAAAAAAGGGATTTTACATATTATAAACTCATTAAATTTGATTACGAAGAATTAAGCAAGGTGTTTTAGCTATTGTTTTGATAACGAGGTGTTTTCGCGTTTTTGTTTGGTTCGGAGATTACGAGATATTATACTTAAGTAAGTAGGTACTTCAATGTGACTCAAATATCATCATCATACTATATCAAACCGTAACAACTTTGTCTGTGTCATTGATGAATTAGCCCACGTGGTGACGGCAGTAAGAATACATTTGTCGCCACCCCAACTCTTCCCGCGGGTGTCGTAAGAGCCGACTAAGGGATTGAAGTGTCACTGACCATTCTTTGATGGAAGATTGATGATGGGCAGCAGCGTCTTCATAGTGGACACATCACTGATTTCGCCAGTCCGCTTGCCCAGCGTGGTGGTTAAAGCAATTTAGCTCCTAATGCGTCTATACGCATAGTTAATAGGAGAGGTCTACATTCAGCAGCAGATTGAGACAGGCTTATGATGTGATATGAAGTGGGTAGGTAGGTACATTGTAGGTAGTAGTAGATAAGCCATGATTACTGAGTGGCAGCACTGACAGCCCAACATCTAGAGACGGAGAGCTGGTAGACCCGTCGGCGATGGCGAGATGAGCTTGACTTGTTTCGGAAGGGATGGTCAGGCACTGCAGAAAACCGTGAACACTTGAAAAAATGGGGGGAGGTAATAATAAAGTAGGTACTTCAATGTGACTTGAAAATCATTCCTCGCCACCTGTGACAATGCTTTGCTCCTAACGTTTTGATGACTTAAAAATACAGCTTTGTACACATCATTACAAACAGGGGTCTATTTCTCGAAAGCTTGTGACTTGTAATACAAGCGGAGGTCCTTATCTAATTAATAGTGTCAAAAAGAGCCTTCCACTTGTATTACAAGTTACAAGCTTTTGAGAAATACGCCCCAGATATTGTAATTTAAAAATCAATCGATAAACAATCAAATCGTACAGTAATTTATTGATTTAAACTTTCACGATTATCACTCATATTTTAAAGACAAACGGGTCTTAATTACGTTTAATTACGAGTATATCCTGACGTTTCGGGCATGACGTTACACCCGTGGTCGTACAGTAATTTGCTAGGATTATTCGTATTTTTCTCGGTTGTATGTATGTGTTTCTTAAATTTCATCTCTAAAAAAATGCTAAAGTTTCAAGTTAAGTCAGTTTAAAACCATAGTTACCGATTAACGATTATTGTAGGAAGCATCACTAGATCACTACCATATTTTTAACAATTAGTTGATAAAAAAATCACATTCAGTGACGACATTTACCTACAATCTTATTTGTGACAACATGTGACTGTTCTAATAACAGAAAATATACGTGAAATCCAAATTCCAATAGTTGGTGTTGGTATCAGTAAGCTAGCTAATTAATTAGGCCCACCTGCAATAATTTATGAATCAAATAATTCAGGTGTTTGATAATTATCAGTATCTTAGAACTAGTAAACAAAATAATGATGCCATTCATGCACGCTATCTATATTTGCAATTATGTATATCTATACCTAATATTTTCTTCGGTTTCCGCGATGATTACTTATGAATAGTAACGATTTAAACGGATTATATTGAGTATATTCATTAAATTTAGCTATTTAATATTCAGAAAAAATACGTTTAATAATATTACGCAAGTTTTTTGACATAGGTAGCTTTTTTAAGAGAGAAATAAGGTCACAACTGCTGTTAAAATATGTTAAATAAAAATAGGATAAATAAACTAGAAGCCAATTTAATGTCTTATTTCAAAAACAGCACAGAAAATCCCCACAAAATGACTCATTTACAAGTAGGTTTAAGCCTACCGTAAAGCCATCACCACCCTCAACCTTTCTTCAGGCAAAGTGGTTACCCAATAAATGATGCTCGAAAGAAAGATTTCGACTGGCTAATCTAATTATCTTTACACCAATAAGTAATTCAACTTATGATGATTCACCCAATTCAGGTGTCCGATACTAATCAGCATCTTTGATCGGAACAAGATCCTAAAACAAGTAATTAATTTCTTATCAATGTTGGAATTCTCGCTATCAGTTAGTTCTTCATATAAATGCAGGCCGTTCCCATCGATGTGAACATTGAACAGAAGATTGTTACGATGTGGCAAGCAGTGTTGTTTGTTGTGTTGTTAGCGGGAGTAAAGGCAGAGATGTGGGGAGGACCAGGGATCAGTCAATGTAAGTTTAAATAAGTATATAACAATGTTTGAGGGCTACAAGAACATTTCAAAACTTACTTAAGAGTTCAACATAATCAATAGTAGTGATGAAGACAAACAGGGCTATGTAAAAAAACTAAACATCAAACTGCAATCACACAATAAACAGTGAATTTCTCTTCAGACTCTTCGTATGTAACCTATTTATTTTAAGGCAATATATAAAATAGCCCATAAATAAAACGTAAATATACGAGCAGTGTTGGAAGCTATGGGTGCAAAAGATGTTGATAGCTGAGCAATCGACTAAGCACGAATATTTCTTCCATAGTGCCCGGTTTGATTGTTATTTTTAAGTTCGTAAACCTACCAGATGCCATCTACGTATTATTATTATTGTTGTTGTGGACTAAAAAGTTCGCCACATCGATCAGTTGTGATCTATTGCGGCAGTCTGACATGTATCTACATGGGTACTCTGGCCAAATTCAATAAGCACGCCCATGGTGTGCACTGTTAAAACTAAATAGTTCGGTAGGCGCTGCAAAAAGTTGCAATCTCAAAATAAAATTCAATGTGACTACTGTAACTAATAGTAGATGGATCTTCGAAATAAAGTTGTCCAACGAATTTAAGCACATTCGTCTTTAACAGTCATACTCGTACTCATAGTTCTACAGTATCAGACATGGTGGAAATCGAATTTTGATGTTTTTTTTTATTTAATCCAGGTCAAAGGCTGGCGGCACCATTGCCATTAGCTGCGGCGGTGATTGGCTGCACGAGCGAACCGTGCGCGGCACCACAGAACGAAGATGTAATCATCAACATCGTCTTCACAGCGCGTGAGTATCCTCATCATTACATCAGTCGAAAGACGCCCACTGCTGAAAGTGCTGATCATAGGCCTCCCCCAACGATTGCCAAACAATGACCGATCCTAGGCCATCCGCATCCCGCGGACTCCTGCGAGCTTCACCAAGCCATCAGTCCACATTGTGGGGGGCCTACCCACGTTGCGCCTTCTGGTACGTGGCCGCCACTGGAGAATCTTCCCCCTACGGCCATTAATTCTACACGCAATGTGCTCCGCCTTCTGCCACTCCAGTTTAGCGATTTGGAGAGCTATATCGGTTACTTTGGTTCTGTTGCGGATAGACTCATTTCTAATACGATCTCACAGAGAGACTACCAGATGTACGTTTCGCGATTTCAGCAAACAATTGGCTTGCATTGGGGCCCCATTAACCTAAAGTTTCTACGCCAAAATCGTACTTTGCCGAGGCCAGTTTTATTTTAATTCTTCAATTTATTTTCAGCTCGCAACATCACAACCATGACAACAGCTGCTACTGCGCTCATCTCAGTTGGCATAGTTAACATCCCCGTCCCATTCGATCTGGGTGAAAGCTCTGAGACATGCAACAATCTGCTCAACAACGCTTGTCCGTTGAAGGAGGGAGATCTGCTGTATTATACACTGAAGGTGCACGTGGAGCCCTTTTTTCCAGTGGTAAGAACAAAATAGTTTAATGTTTCCTATTGGGTGAACCGACTGACTAAAATATCAGAAGACCGCGGATTTTTGTCACTCTAAGGATGCTTTCGTTTTATGCTCGAAATTTACGAAGTTTGTAGTAGATCCTACAGTTGCATCAATAGATGCCTACCTAAATGCCCTATCGCGAAATTTCGAGGATTTTTCTATGTTCCTCCAATGAAGACGTCATTAGAGTGTCAGTTCGCAGTATTAGACCAGGAACCATGCTTTTATAGTCGAATCGTAAAGGTGGATTTAGACCAAACGAGCATTCGCTGATTCTATCCCTCACTACGAAATAAACGAATTTCGACGAGTCACGTTTTGTATAACGAACGAATTTCGTAGAGTGATGGATAGCATGAGCGAATGCTCGTTTGGTCTAAATGCACCTTAATCAAATAACTGGCTTATTTGCTGATGTTAGAACTGTACAAGAAGAATTAAATAAAAATCGATTAAATAAAAAAGACGAACAGCTGGCTCCTTTAACACTAAAGTTTGTTCTTGAGAACATTAAATATAATTTTGAATCAGAAACATCAGGCTAATTTTGGCTAATGGGTGATTGTATTCGTTATAGTTTTACTCCACGTTAGCTTTCAAGGCTATAATTTCAAGAACAAAATAATCAGTTTATATCGTACAAATACCAAAACCTGAAAACAACATGTTGTTGGAAGTTGAAGTTTTGTTAGATCAAAAGATAAAGAGTGTGGTAACTAATTACAATTAACTCTAACAGATATTTATCACCTACATTGAGGAAAATACTCTATTTCAGATATTGAGCTACCCGCTCTTCTCTGAAGAAATCCATTTATTATAAGCTCGAAATTCGGTATTTTCTGTGGGGTATGTCTTTGGTTTATGCAACAAAAATGATGGGAACTTTTGTTTTCAGGGCACAAGAGTACCAGTGGAGTTCAGTATCGTAGACGAGAATATCGAGGCTGTAACATGCATCCGCGTATCCTTGAGTGTAGTTTAATATGTGCTTTGAAAATTTGAATAAATATTCAATGCTCGAATCGATAGCTTTACTTAATATACCTTACCCCATCTTCCTTACCAACACTTTATGGGACTCTAAATGTCGGGATAACTGCATGTGGAAGTTAGAGATTTCTTTATTACTCATAAGAACAATCTTCTTCTTATTCGTTGCTCTCTTTACAGAGTGGTCGTGGCCATTATGTAGTTTTTTGAGTGACTTGTTTAACGATACGTCTCCATTTCTTCGTGAACATTCATTTATTGTGGCCGACATACTGGCTTTAATCTGGTCGGTCCATCTCATTGGTGATCTTCCCTAGCCCCGACACCTTCCACTTTTCCCTGCACAACTATTCGTTCTATGGATGCTCCATCTCGCCGAGACACATGTCCAAAGAAGTTGAGGATCCTAGTTTTGACAGTGGAAAGCAAACGCTCTTTGATGCCAAGCTCTTCGAGAATCGAGATGTTGGTCCGGAACTCGTCCACGATACACCCAACATCCGTCTCCAATACCATATATCTAGTGCATTCACTTTCTGTTCTTCGGATGCCCTTAGTGTCCATGTTTCAGCAGCGTAGAGAAATATGGGAAATATGAGTGTTCTGACGAGCCTGGTCTTAGTAGTCCTTATGATGTTCCAGTTCCTCCAAACTCTTTTCATCTTATCCATGGCAGATCTTGCAATCATAAGAACAATGCGGTTCACTTAAATGAGCTTAAACATTAGGTTTTCTTAAAATTAAACATTGCCAATACTAGAAAATTTGTTGCAAGTTTGGTTAAAAAAATACTAAATTATAACCTCCATAATCTATTTCTCTCAAAATGGTTCCAAACTCAAACTGTTGTTGAATAGTTTCATAACTAGGTAATGTTTGAACTCATGTTCATATGAAGAGGTTAATCGATTCGATTTTGTATCTTCTTGCTTCACGTCCAATCAAAAATGAGGAACTTACTATTACTATTTATTTTGTATTCAATATCATAATAAAACTGACGTTTATTTAGTTAACAAATTTTTTAATAGCAATCATGCCATTTATACATACATAATTATCACTACATTGTTAACTATATTTGATTATTTACTTTTTGAATCACATTCAAATCAGTGATAAATATTTAGTTCCTAAAAAAATAATGAATATTGTTATCATAATCGGAAATCTTTAATATTATTATCTTACCATACAGTGTGTGACCATGACCCGGGCTTTTACGAAAATGGGTAATAATACGCATTACTAGCAATCGTTTTCAAGTATTAACATTTGACATATAATTAAATTGACCGTACAATTAATTTTATTCCCTCCGAACGATCAATGTAACGCGTGTACTGCTTAGTTCTCAAACGTTGTGAGTGGCTGCGATCTGTCGTTGTGAAGTGCAAATTAACGATCCATTTTGAAGTACATTGCATTCACTTTTCTTAGATAGTTAATTACTTTTAAAATTAGCATTTTGAATCGAATAATGTTCACGGTTTGGCTAGACATCTGCATCGCATTCCTCGGTTTCTAAAAAAGCCAGTATCGTAGACACATACTGTATATCTAATACATTACCTACCATCAAGCAATCACCGTCATACAGGTTGCCTAAATGCCACCTTAATTCTATTTATAGATGATATAAATGCATTTAGAGTCATTAATGGCAATAATATTCATATGAATATGCCGAAATTCAGCAAAGGATTAGTTATTTAATTAATTGCCGAACTATATTCAATAATGACCAGTATCAAAAATTCAATTAAAAGATATAAATTGATTAACCATTGAAATAATTTTGATTCAAAATTATGCAATTATTATTGTGAAATATTACGCATACACTCCTAAGAACTGGCTTTCTACTTTAAAGTTAGAAATTCGTACATTTCGTGGATTCATCTCTGTCATCCGAACGAAGGCTGTTATAAGGCTGCGGCTCCATTGAGGCGGAGAGGAGCGGAGATATGCAAAATTGGCCAATGAGACCGCATCACAGTGTTTCGAATTTTGAATTTGAAGAGTGTAATTGGTCAATTTTACACATCTCCGCTTCTCTCCGCCTCAATGGAGCCGCAGCCTTAGAGTGACGGAAACAAATCCTCGAATGCGGATTTTGAAGTTCTACTATTCAAAGTTCTCCCACTGCACTGGCAAAATTTTAAAGAAAAATATGCAGAAGGCAGATTTTCACACAATTAACGAATTATATAATGTCTGGACGATAATGATTCCTGACGCAAATTAGTCTATTCTCTGATTACAAAAATTTAGTCTTAACCCTTTGCACCATTCTCGTTCCATCCATTTCCCGTCTTTGAAAATGGAACCGAATCCAATACCCCATTTGTTTAGATGTAATCTAGGTTCCGGGCGCACGGACTCATTGTATGCAAATCGGATGGTATCAGACGATCGCTTGCTTAGCTGAATAGTTAACGTGATCCATTGAGGTGTAAAATGGGTGTTCTAGTGAAGACATAGATTTAGTGGAGTAAGCAACTTGAAGAGTCCAACTATAGAGGAGTTTGGACTCCTCAATTTTTTTTCTTCCAAGGAACACTTTGTTCTTTAGAGGAGCTAGTAAGAAATGTTTAGTTTATTTGGCTGGATAAAAAATCCAATCCTGCTAAGCCGCTAGTTTCCGCATTTACTCCTAAAATATTAGTTGATAAGTAATTCGGGCCATTTTTGCAAAGTTGTCCCCCCACCCACTTTTTTTATAACATACGTATTTTTATATGATCTCGAGGATTTTTTTCTGTCACTCAAACGAAGGCGTCATTAGAGTGAGAGAGACAAATCCTCCAAAATGGACGAATTTCGTTTATCGCATTATCGCCGCTGATCCTAAAAAGAAAAAAAAAGTCCCAAAATAGACATACATTTTTCTAACTTTTCATTCCGTTACCGCCATACAAAATATAAGAGAAAATTGTAACGGAATCGAAAAAAAATCTAGGAACAAATTTTTTCTCCTGACAGGATCGAAAAAGCTCACGATTCTGAGTGGAAATCATATTAAAAGTTCCAAATCTAAAAAGTGGGAGAGACAAATTTGAAAAAATGGCTCATTCATAAAACTAGCTTTTAATTTTATGGGTCCGTAATTTTACAAACTACAACAAGGCATAAAAACATGTATATTTAGGTACGTAATAAATACGCTCTAAGTCCGTATCCTCCACAGAATCCGCAGCGCAAACATCTGCCGTTTCCGTCGACGTGTTGATCCCACACGAGCTGTCAAAACATGCTCTTGCGCAGATTTACGCGTCACCGACGGTAATCATCACAGCATATTTATTTTAGCAGTATTTTACCGTTGTCCTGCAACCTTTACATTACCAAGTAACGTTCTCTTGTTGACCTTGATTTCAATTAGACTGATAAGAGAGGAAAATCATCCGTTCGTACTTTTTTAAGGAATTAACGGACCCGTTTCTCGTGCTGATGATAAACGAATACCATTGCAAATATCACCACACTGTAAGCGACATACACCTGTCAGTACCTACCTAAAGGGGTATTAAGTCGTAAGTCACTCAAGCTGCGCTCTATTTTAGAGAGTTTGAAGTTCACATCCATCCGATAACAAGACTGCGATAACTCATTTTATTTTAAAAAATCCTTCCAGTCTAACACGCTTATAAAATAAATAAATATCTTGAGACATCTTACACAAATCAACCTAGTCCCACGGTAAGCTCAATTAAGGCTTGTGGTGTGGGTACCAGGTGACGATATATATAATAGATAGATACGTATAGATACTTAGATGCATACACAGCGACGACCAAGGAACAAACATTTGTGATAAATAAATACACAAAGAATGCCCTCGCCGGGATTCGAACCCAGAACCTCCAGCTTCGTAGGCAGGGTCACTACCAACTAGGCTACAGAGGCTGACAATACATAATACAGTAACTTAACTTAGCAACTTTAGGAAGGCGCTAAGTATTGTTTATCTCTTGTCGTTCTTACAGACATACTAATTAGACCAAAAGGGACACAATACTGTAGGCTTGTCAAACTTAGGAAACGTTTATGAATAAGGGGGTTAGTAGTAAAAAGTTTAAATACTGGCCATTTATGTGTATATTGTGACTGGATCAGCAGGCAACGCGCAGAGTAACACAACAGATCAATGTGTCTGTGCTATGATTAAGAGCTTACGATAATGCTAATGTTCCAGATATATGGTACCTGTTTTAGATCTGCAGCAGCCTTGCCAAGTGTTCGTGTAAGTTATAGAAGTTGTAGAGGAATAATCCTTTATTTGAGAAGGATTTTCTAACATAGGTTTGTGATCATTGTGGCAGTAGCCTGTATCAATTGATAAGTTGGGTAACATAGACTCGTGGTTACTGCTTCGCCAGATTATACATTTTGAACTTAGCTTTGGCACGCCATCGTATACCTAGAACAGGGGGGGTATAAGCAATGATATATTATAATAAATATGTAGATACATACAGATACTTAAATATATAGACAACCACGACCAAGGAACAAAAATTTGTGTTAAATAAGTACACAAATTTAATAATGCCCTCGCCGGGATACTCCGGCTTCACAGTGTGACAATATTCTATACATCGCCCCTTTTTGCACTTTTACAAACAACCTTAAAGTCAAATAAACTCCATTCCGAAAATAGAAGCATAATTTTGATGGTTGTACCAATTGGCGAGGCCGAATGTCAAAAATGTGACACATTAATTAAAGCGGGCCCGTTTGAGGTGACAACTCGAATGGCGTTTAATTGCGAATGAATTATGAATGTTTAACATTTAGCTGTTATAAACGTTTCCTTAGTGGTCCAAGAAAAAAGAGCTGGCGGAAAATAACCGGATCTGGAATTTAGAAAAGACGTTCTAACAATAATTCACGATTACGTTCCAACCCACATTAGCTTGACATAAAAATTGATGACTTTTGCAGTTGACAGAAAGTTTAGATTTTAATGACAAACGCATGTGGGTTGGAACGTTATCGTGCAACTACGTCCAAGTGAAAGTTAGGGCTTTAAGGAGTCATGCGATAATTTAAAGGTTTTTAAGAAGTAAAAATATGATGTAATGTTAATTTTGACAGGTGAAAGGATAGATATGCTTACCATAGAAAAAAATAACTGCGAAAGACTGGTTATTGCTGGATTCGAAACCGCATCCTCTGGATTGCCGTTCCAACGTGCTTCCACTTACACCAGGTGACATTTTGTCATTCACAGCAAATTCAGTCCATGATTTTGTAAATCTATATCACTAATGACATCTACTAATCTAATTCCGCTATGCTAGTGAACGTCAGTGATTGGCAACTTGGCTAATACGCACTCAGGTAACAGTGGGATTATGTCATCAGCAGCCTTTATAAGTCGACTGCTGGACAACGGCCACTCCTTAGTCTATAGGCATGGACGCCTTAGGAGGTAAATGCCCATAATCACCACGCTGGGCAAGCGAGTTGGTAATCGCAGTATGGTGTCCACTATGATGATGCTGCTACCCATCATCAATCTTCAATAAATAAAAGGTCAGTGATACTTAAATCCCTTAGCCTACTCTTAAAACACCCATGGTAAGAGTTCAGGTGGTGACAAATGTATTCTTACTTCCGTCACCACACGTCACGGGACTATGACGATTCGTGAAAATTTTCGTCGCTATCTCTTATCGCTTGTAGCTTGCTTACGTCCCACGCAACAGTTGTCCAGTCACCCCGATCTGTCACCCGCGGCCGCCATATTTATCGACGCGTTACCGATTGTAAACGTCAATTAGCCCATGATGTATTTATTGGACGGATTTACGGACGGTTTGATTGTGAGGTTGACGACTATGTTGAGGTGTGTGCAATGTTTACGAAGGTTGTATACACTCCGTTCGAACTTAGAAAACGCTTCGGAACGCACGAAGGTAATACTGCTGTTCTGCTTTATCGTGTGTCGCTATTGTAGCCCGAGCATTTCGTCTCTTTCTTGAATCAGAAGGGTTTTCTAAGTTCAAACAGAATTATAAAACTATGAAAACGGGTAAACTCGCGTATACTAACTAACTTTAACTTAATTCCGACGTTTCGAACACTTTACAGGGTTCGTGGTCTGCGGATGACTGACAATGGAGGAAATTTGATAGATCTACCTCCATCAAAATAAGATTGTTGTTCCATGAACCCTGTAAAGTGTTCGAAACGTCGGAATGAAGTTAAAGTTAGTTAGTATACGCAAGTTTATCCGTTTTCAGTTTTATCAGTTTTATTTCATGTGTAATCCTCGCGGTAACCGAAGAAAATATTTAAACAGAGTGTTTGTTTGAGTTACATGAAATAAAAAAAATTAAGATTGCACATCATCCTTGGCCGCGTGGTGACATAAGAATGCATTTGTCGCCACATCAAGCCAGTGCGTGTCGTAAGAGTCGACTAAGGAATTAAAGTGTCAATGAGTATTCCTTTATAGAAGATTGATGATGGGCAGCATCATCATACTAGGCACACTTCTGCGATCGCCAACCCGCTTGTCCAGCGTGGCGATGATGGGCATAAATGCCTCCTGAAAAGGCAAGAAAAAAATACTTCCATAGACATGGGCTAAGATAGTTTGACCAAAATGTACGAAAAAGTTTTTCTTGAGATGCATATTTGGTCCCTAGGTAAAAGTTGTTCAAAATCATTAATAGATTCATATTTTATTATCTTGTATCACCAATTCTGTAACACCTTGTATTTATTCCCCTTATTCATAAAAGCCTCTAAACTAAGCAAACCGCTAAGTGTTGTTTGTTCCTTTCGTACTTATCAATATGTCTATACGACTGAAAGGGACAAACAATACTTAACTGCTTGTTAAGTTATGAGAAGTTTATGAATAAAGGGGTTAATGGGCCATTGAGTTTCATAATATGAAATCACTGTCTCATTTGTGTAAAGTCAACATTATTTGTCTGCAACTAATGATGATAGTTTTGGCAAATCTGGTTAATGATGGCTATGCTTTTTGCAGATTATATCATTATCGCAACAAATTTATAATCAGTATCTTATCTTCAATAAACGAAAATCTTAATATGTTGCACAGTGGACCACTTCGAACGCTTGGCCCCTCGGGAACTCTGTCAAGACAACGTTATGAAATGTATTTCGGATAGTTTTTTTTATGTTCTTCTGCATTGTTCGTGATGATGTAAAATAGGTAGGTACCTACAATACACACAAGGTCCATATATTTTATACAAGTTTTTCACCATTTTTTTGATGTTCCACTGCTGGGTAGTGGCCAAAGATTCCCATCTCTTTCTCCAATAGGCATGATGACTGGCAAGTCAAATCAGCATCTTTTTTCGAACTGTCAAAACGATCACCGCTATGTAATTTTATATGAAATACTCAAAAGTGATTTGCGTTTGAGTACTGCCAAATGACCTAATCTTTTAAGTTCTTTTCAATTTATTAAATAGAAGTTCTGTACAAAAATTACGGCAATCTACATCTTAGTAATAATTTCTTCGTGTATTATGTCGTGCATAATGTTAAATAATTTATTTTAACTACAGTCTTCATTCCTATTGTCTTTATCAAATGCCAGTTCTCTCCACTTCCAAAAAAAAATTGTGACCATGACCTGAAAAAGGATTTAAAGAACGCTTTAATACAACCTTAATATTCACAACACAGATTAAAAATGCCATCTACGTCAATTACTAGTTGCAATTCTGATAAAAGTAGTTTCACTGTAGTACCACGTGACTGAGGTAATATTAATTATGATGATCTTTGTGCAAAGATTGAGTCATCATGCACATCCGTTGCTTGAGGCATTAATGATTTAAGTATCTGTAGACATTTGAATACTTAGGCAACTACTTAAACAACAATTGTTTTTCGCTTGTTATGTTTTTTTTTCTATTGGCAAATGTATGCTTTTTTATATTATGGTTATTGTAAAGTATTAAAACTTTACAGTCTATTTCACATACTTGAAGAGGGGGGCTCCGAGCTGACATGATAATGAATTCAATTTTAGAATGCTTGCCATCTCTGTCATGTGGAAGAATTAAAAATATATGTATAATAGGCAGTCGGGTAGAGGCAGTCTTCATGTAAAGGTTAATAGTTATAGCCGTGATATATTTGAAAATAATAATTGATATAAAAGTACATATTTACCTGTGAAGCCTATCTTTCATAAATCCC
This sequence comes from Thaumatotibia leucotreta, assembly GCA_025490895.1. Taxonomy (NCBI): domain Eukaryota; kingdom Metazoa; phylum Arthropoda; class Insecta; order Lepidoptera; family Tortricidae; genus Thaumatotibia; species Thaumatotibia leucotreta. Next base: position 2,461 of record JALPQI010012591.1, on the reverse strand, counting down.
CCACTACTATTACAGTATGTAACTGTTTAGTTATATTCTAGTTTAACCTGAACCTGGCCTTATTTACGATTTATATGAATACATCAATCAACCAACAATGACTAAATTTCATAAAGATAAAATCTTATTTGACTTCAGAATATTCAACACGATTGTTCTACAAATCGATTCTGAAAATGACCAATACCTACATGGTAAATAAATAAATATCATGGGACATCTTACACAAATCGACTTAGTCCCACGGTAAGCCCAATTAAGGCTTGTGATGTGGTGTGAAGGAAGCGACGAAATATGTAATAGATACATATAAATACTTAAATATGTAGACAGCCATGACCAAGAAATAAATATTTGTGATAGATAAATACACAAATAATGCCCTCGCTAGGATTAGAACTCGAAACTTCCAGCTTCATAGGCAGGGTCACTACCCACTAGGCTACAGAGGCTGACATTGTAAACTTGTAAAAGATTGCAATTTCCATTGAGGTAACCTCATTTCACACTAAATCGTCAAACTCATGTTCCCCTAAAAGCAAAATTATAAACTGAACAACATCTAAAACGGACCCTGTTCTCGCCATAATATCTATAGGCCCGCTTGTAGAGCGATAAAAATGCCTGCTCGCAATGGCTGCTACATTAGCTTGTATTGGAATGCGTAATTATTACAAAAAACACTGCATTACTGGAAAGATACAAATTTACTGCACGCGCGACATCTTATTCCGAGATGTGCGGCATTTTCGAATTTCCTATTTCCGTTCATTCTTTTTTTACCAGGACATTTTTAGCGATAAGAGCGTCTGTAACTTTAATCGATTGTTTTTATTATTCTGGATTTTTATCAAAGGTAGTACAATAAAGGCTATCTTTTTCTTGGCCGGTATGTGGCATTCCTGGATTGCCTATTTCGGTTGGTTCTTTTTTTACGTTAATTGCACAGGATGTAAATTAAACAGATGTTGATTACGGTTGCGGCAAATTGGTAGCAATAAAATTCCTATTTGCACTCAATCCATAAGATAATCAGTGGGTTTGAAAGCAAAACCCATAACTTGGCAGTATCCAGGCATTTAGTTTTACGGACAATTATTAATTCAAAGAAGCGCCTGTTAAAACAAGTTTTGGCTATTTAGATAGACACCTGGTTCTCAGAGTAGTGTTTTAACCACTCGGATTCGTCATTGTCTTCCCGCAATTAATACCGAAACGGCAGGACGAGTAGCAATAACATTGATTATGATTGATTTCGTATTGGTACTTATTGAGTAATTATGTTTACTTTAAAATACCGCTTTTTGGGGTCTTTTAATAATATTTGCCGAGATGACAATGACGAAATCAAAACGCCGTAATAACCTCGAATATGAATGAATGAATGAATGAATGAATGAATGTCGTTTATTCACCAAAAACATATGGTATCTACATAGTACAGGTGTTACATCAATATTTGTGTATCCTTAATATGTTTAGCCTGGATAGGCATGTGAAAATTTGCATTGCACTTAACTTTAGGGTCAAGTGCAATCAGAAAACCTCACCCATCTGTTATCAGCACTGGTGAACGAATATCGATTGACGAGACCGAAGAAGCGTGTCTTCATCACCATCGCTGGCTTGATAAGTAAGCAATTAGAGAACTACATTTTCTACCAAGTAATTTTGCTGAAGTGGAGATGGGCAGGACACTTGGCGAGAACAAGCGATGGGCGGTGGATAAAGCAGATTACTGAAGATCTTAAGGGAAACCGGTAAGGTGGTCTGACATCTATATTTTAAAAAGACCTCACGTAAAGGTGCGGTTAAACTAAAAGAGCATTCGCTGTTCTAGCGCCCGTTCTAAGAAATCAACCAATCACGTTTTGTGTACCGCAAAAAACTATTTTATTAAGCTTTCTGTCACCATGAACTACTGATACATCACCAGCACTAAACTTGTTTTACAAAAGTTCCTTTTAAAAAGAAGAGTTACTTTCTACTCGTATAAAACTGCAAAGAAACTTAGAATTTCAAAAAAAAACAATGTTGCATGTAAACATTCCGATACTCCATGTCACTTGACAGGAGTAGTACCAATAACAGTAATACCTTAAACAGCCTAATGTATTGAGCGCACATCGTTAAATAGTCCGCGTGTTTCATAGCCATAAGCAACATGTACAGCAATACTAAGCGCTATTTTTACAACCTCTGTATTCTATCATTCATCTCAATGGAAATTCAATCTTAAGTCTTTAACAGAAGCTTCGTTTTATCTATCAAGTATAAACAAGATAGGAGATTGATCAATTTCAAATGTTGTAAATATTTGCTGTCGTTTTGCGCAATGATTTTGTTTTTACTTGTCAGTATTTATTGAGTTGAAATTGTATAATGTGTACATTAATAGCGTTAGAAGTAATAATCGTAATTCTGATTGTAAAATTTTTATCTGTTATGGAATAAGTGTGAT
>JALPQI010012590.1:0-28653 GCA_025490895.1 Thaumatotibia leucotreta | reverse complement strand
ATTCACCAGTAAACGTCTTTCAGCTGATATGATGATGATCATGATTCATGATAATTGAATCCGTATGTTTCTACCAATTATCTAAAGCAGTAGGAACTTCAAAATCTACATATCGCTAAACCTAGCGGTTGTGGCAGGCAGTAACACTGGAGTATCAGGTTTGAGGAGTTAGACGTTAGTATTAAATTTGCATGTTTCTTTTCTACCTATATACTTCATATCTAAAGTACTTCTTTAAAATTAATATATTGATAAAAGATAAACCTTGCGGTTATTGTAAGCAGTACTGCAGCATCAGGAGTGAGGAGTTAGAAGTCAAGATCAGGCTGTTAGTATTTGATTATGCCAAACATGCTATACTTTCATTTTCACGTGTCTACTCGGTTAAGGAAGGCAGTGCGTCTGCAGCATCAGGCTTTGAGGATACGAGGATAAAAATATTATAATATTGCATTGTCATGGGGACTTGATAAGAGTTCCAAATTTTATTGATTTCGGTGCAGTAGAAGTGGTCGAAAAATCGATCACAAGATTTGAAGCATCGACGACAGTTGATACGCGGTGAAGTTAATAAAAACCGTTTAAAAAGGTACTAAAGTTGCGCATTATCGCAATCTATGTAAATAGATTCTCTGTTCAGGTAACGTGTTAACACATTGTTGAATTATGTACCTACAGTATGTAAATAAGTAGTTGCTTCTCGATGTGCGTAATCGGTGAGATGATCACCTACCTTCTCCGTACGGACGCCACTGCAGGCGTGAATCCAGGACTTCGTTCAGGGGGGGGGGGGGGGGGGCATTGACCTATGATATGATATTTTTACACTTAAAACAGCACCTAGGCAATACGCATACCTAAGTTCAGCGTCAGGGAGGGCAAGTGCCCTCATTGCCCTAGCCTCCGCCTGCACCACTGGTATGATCACAATACAAAAAAAAACAAAAAAGAAAGCAAAATAGCGCAGGTACCTCTGTTATAATAAATTATGCTGTGTTGAGATCGGTACGCGTGTAGGTATAGGATGTGGCAGTAACCTTTTAAACGCCTTCCCTTTCGGATCAGAATGTGACATGTTACACGCCAGTATCTCAACTAATGAATGACGAAAATAAGAATTTCTTATTAGAAACAGTCGATTAAACCCTGAACTGCGGAGACGACCCGAAACACTACTGTCACCAATCTAATTGGAAATTTATAATTTTCTTTTTCTACTCCCGTACTTTTCCTTGTCATTTACAGGGTTGAGAACACACCTTTAACCCCCTACCATATGGATGTCAAGACAAGTCTATATTGTCTATTCTCTATAAACGCATTCGGGCATGGCATACACGCAGTGCGTTTTTACCCCCTTATTCATAAACGTTTGTTAACTTAACAAGCCGCTAATAATTGTTTGTCCCTTTCGGTCTTAACAATGTGTCCATAAGCGCAAAAGGGCCAAACAATTATTAGCGGCTTGTTAAGTTAACAAACGTTTATGAATAAGGATTAAGGGGGTTAGATAGTAATATTCATCTCTCGTTCCTTAGTACTAAATAGCTTCGTCCCTACAACTTACGTAAGAATTCACAGGTGTAATCCTGGCCTTAGTATAGAAGGAAAAATGAAACAACTCGTTAGTATAAATCAGATTGCTTTAATTTATTTTAGTTTTATACAAATCGAATGCTACTTATGATAATCAATTTTAACGAATAAACATTTTACCCGTCGAATTATTTATTTTACAAATTTACCTTTGTATCATTTATTTTGTCAACTATTATAAAAACCTCCATAGGGGCTTTGTATTACAAACTTACATTACACTCGGTTGTATTTATTCAACTTACTGCAGTCGTGTTTATTAACTTTAATTAATTATTTCACAGGCTTTATTACCTGAGAACACAATGTGGAGTGATCCATGCAGAAAAAGCGACAAAAAGTGTTTTTACTGGTGGTCGAAGTTCCTTATCGACCAGTATAATCAAAGATGGCTACGGATCTAACCCTGTTGTGAAAGAACCTACAGACAAGTAAGCTAATAGAACTAACACACCAGGTGTAATGTCATAGTTTCGATTTGTACCCTTTCATAATTAAAGTGCAAGCAGGCATGTCAACTAAGGAATCTAAGAAACATTGGCTTCTTGAATTCCTTGGTTGTATTCTTATTAGCGTATTATAAATTACATACGGAATAATAAACAGTAAGTGCGTTGCCCCTTTTAAATAATAACTAACAAGTGTAAAATAATTGGAGTTTCAAAGAACTCGATTTGTAAGATATCTTAGATTATTGTAACCCTTTTATTTTTTGAAACGGTATTTTCAAACGTGGTTGAAATATTAAACATTAAAGAAAATAGTACACACATTTACCACATTCTTCGATTTGAGTAAAATTTTAAGAAATGAGATGATAATATAAGATGTTGATAAAAATGTTGCACTAGAGCTTGATGTAACTGTATAAAGAATATACTAAAGATAATAAGTAAGTAATGCTTGAAACACAAACAGACGCTAAAAGTAAGAAATCTCCCATAGGTAATCAAGAAGTAATCATAGTATTGAGAATCGTTTAGATGTCTGCGAACGATAGCAGTCCATGCGACTTAATGGTTTAGCCCTGAGATCCGAGGAATAACAAATGGGGAACGGTCTACCTTCATTACTCTGGCAATATGGCCGCTACACCAGACGATTCGACTGAAGTTACTGACAGGACAAATTCAATTTATTTAATAATTAAACCGTCAATCGACTATTGTAGACTTTAAATAGCAACGATTTAGTTTATGGTTTAAACATTTACATAATACAAAAATTTAGTATTATGTTAATGTTACAACTAGTAGTGCAGAATTTAAAACTAAAATACTTATTTAATAAGACGCCAAAAGCGATATTGTCGCTTCAAATGAGACAATTTGACAGCGTATTAATAGTAAACATCGTAGAATATTGTTATAATACACATTCGTAAGGTTTCCGTTAATAATGTAATTTCAACCACGTTCAAAGGGTTCACTGTATCAAATATCAAATAAAACTTATTAGTCTACAGCGTGAGTGTTAGAGAATGTACATTAGAGTCCAAAATACCTGTTTCAAGATTAAAGCATTTAGTTCCCTATTGTGCAAAGTGATGAACAATGTTTTGAGGACATACAAAGTGAACTATCTGTATATTTAAAAACAATTAAATTGTGTCATTTTACTAGGACACGAAAGAATATATAGCCAACACCCTAAGAAAAATTTAGATAACATTGTAAATAACTACATTATAGTCCTCGCGTGACTGCTAAGAGCCTACTTTTTATGTTTTTTTTTGTTAAGACAAACATATATGTAACAATTTGTATGCCATCAAAACACTGTGAAAAGATCAGTGTAGTTAAATATAGACATTTAATTACTGTAATGTGTATAGTGGTTCCATAGTGTTGGAGCGAAATTCGGAAAGAGGTATTGGTGCTGTTGCTTGAAACAAGACGCGAGATAGCAAGGCAGAAAAATACTGATCACTAGATCTGGTAAACATTTATGAACGTGACTTGGCTTTTTACCAATTTACATTTTTGTTGGCAAAAATGTGAAAAATCACTTTAAAGCTGGAATGATTCCTTCAAATAAGGACTATGCAAAACTCTACTAACTTGCGCGTACTGGCAGTGTTTAATTACTCAACAGTCTTTCTGAACAAAAAAATAACGGCATAAACTATATGAATTTGGCAAACACCATTTCGCGCGGCGCGTGCTTACAAAATGGCTGACGCCGCATTAGAAGGCGGGAATGTGTCAGGAAATCCCGGAAAATGGGAATTGGACGCGCCTGTTGCCTACAGTTTGTGTGCTCAGCGTCAAGAAGGTTATAAGTTGCAAAGAGCTGTAAAACTTACTTTATATTGACTTGTTGTCTCTTATGAAGGAAAGCTCGTAAAGAAAACTCTCTGCAAGGCTTACCACGCTTCTATTAAACCTACGTGGAAAGGCAAATCTCGTACAAACTTTGCCCGTAACTTGAAAGTTCTTCCATGAATATGCCTCGGTCGAGCTTAAAACATTAAAATTTAAAAAGAGAACTTGTAAAGTCTGCAGATGAAAGTGTGCGTCAGTTCATTTCTGTTTAGTTGTGGCCCGGTCAAAAGCAGGCGTTTTTTTATAGCATTTATTAATTGTAGAACGTTTTCTACTCGCATTTAAAACGGTCGAGTTAAAAACTTAACGTGGGAGCAATGTGCCTACCATGAGCTACATCGGCAGCTTATGGTATGGCTACAGTAGCCGTACCATGAGTTGGAAAGTAAAAGATACGTTAAATTTTACTCGATACGTAATGCATTCCATAGCAGCACTCGCGCTGATATATTGGAGCAAACGCGATGGCCTGCTTTACGTATCGAGTATAACCTGACGTTACCGATACTTGCAAAATCATGGTACGCCAACAGGTCAGGAGATCACACATACGGTGTTTACGATTCATTTAGCAAGATACATAATCTATGAATGCTAAGGCTGTCCATATTTTCAAACAAATGGAATGTGGCGAAGCTAATTTCGCAGTTCTTTTAGCCTCGGTGTTTTTGAAAGTTGTTACATAAATCTCCGACTCGACTCCCACAATCTGTCCTTAACTCTATTTTAATGAGACATGGAGCCGCGACCACAGGGTTTATAATCGTTTCACAACCTCATAATTTTTTTAACAAAATAAGCTTTTAAAACTGGCTGATACCCCCGTCGCGGCGACCCCATGACCCGACAACATTAACGTTAAATTACTTGTTAACAAAGACCCTAGTTCGTTTTTTAATTATTTTTACAATAAAATCCTCAACTTTATCCTTTATTTATACCCCTATAATCCAACTTAATTTATCATTTATAAACCCTATTATTTGGCACTAACAAATCTAATTAAATATAATATATCAATTAATTTTACAATTTCATTTTCACTTATAATTAATTAATTTCGACAGAGATAGGTAGTATATAATAGTGTTAATTTCATACGCCATATAATAAATAACACAACTGTGTAATGAATTAGGGTCAACGAAAACATGGATATAAAAGTACAATACATTGGATTATAAAAGCTTAATGTGTATAGATAATTAATATATTGTATTTTTTAACAAATATAAGGAATTCAAATTTGCTTTCATGATATTAGTTGAGCACCATGTGATTAATTCAAAATTATACTGAAATTCACAAAATTGACTAATCAAACAAATTTCTCTACAAATTAGAACATAATAAAAGTTGTGTTTAAGATTAAATTATACAATTAATATTGACTAGGTATTAACATTCACAAAAATACACATAAACAGAATAACCACTCGAGGATCCCTTACTAACGTTGTTCGATGATAAACATAAAACGATTTCTTATTTTAAATTGTATTAGAAAGAACACACCGAGATGCATAAAATTTTATTCTAATCTAGTGAGCTTCCTTAACATATTTCCTTTATAACCGTAGCCTAAATTTTATTAAGGGACACGACATTCACTAGGCTATCACGACATCTATAAGAGCGAAATTGAGGAACGGACATAGATTAAGACGTGAATTAGTGTTATTTTCATTAAATAATACGACTATTATACTATATAGTTTAGTTGCTACGATACGTGCTAGAGAGCGAAAAGGTCACTACGGGAGCGTTTCGAACTGTTGCTGCGCGCGTTGCTGCAACGTGTTGCTGCAACGTGTTGCTGCAACCACTCTATGGTATAAGGTACACGGGTTAACGGCGCTACCTACTGGGAAGTACAGAGCGTGCTGTGAAGACAGTTTGTTTAATTTATCAAAACATACAAATCATTTTCGATTTCTCATTTTGTAACAAGTTAATTACAATAAATTCGTTATAGTAACTGTTCCAAAATGGAGAATATCCAAATGTTATTTTTGTTGAATTTTCTAATTTATGTACAAATACACACGTTAGTAATTGATATTATGTACATTTTCGATAAACGTTTCTCAAATGCCTCGCTGCCGCGCTCGCTACGTCGCTAAGGGGCTAGTTAAAGTAACCTCTAGAATGCTCCTAGTATTTTGTGTCGTGCTTACAATCAATGACTTGAATAAATTTGGATACGTTCCGATTTACCTACTTCCTTAATACTGCGGTTATGCTCACTTACACAATTGAAATGTAATTGATGATTTTACATTTATCTTAAGCTTTTGTTTTACTATAATTTTAACTATCTACCGTTACTTTGGTTCCTTCATGTTAATTGTTTATTTTGTATCAATTCCACGACTCGAAACAATTCCTGGAGCTCCAACGGAAATTAAAGGTAAACAAAGTGAACCGAGATCCCGGGTATTACAGTTCGTGACGCGTCCTCACGACTAGATCTATCTTAAAACATAATCTTAACGACGTATTATAAGTCGAGTCTACCAATATTTGATCCTTTATGTTATGTACACGTTACTTGCTACCCTAGGGTAATGTCATCGTCTGTGATCCCTCATTTGCTTAAAGGATTACGACCCGAGCGGGCGTCCCGTCCCTCTCGCCTCAAAGATCCCAATTCCAAAATTAACAACTATCTTAAACGCCAATACAAAATATATATGTCGATTGTGCATGTATTAAACTGTATTAAATAAATAATTTGTCAGTAAAATTTTCCAATATCGGTTGTATATTTCGTAAATTGCTTATTAAAATTTTCCAAACAAAATTCCACGCCGCACGGAGCCAAAACTTTCCAGCGTTCCTTTAAAACAATTCATTAAAACCTCTTTTACCTTTGATTAGTTATATTATTACACTTTTAACAAATTATAATTGTCAACGTTTATCTGTATAACATCCTAGGCAACATCACAATCATTTTATAATTATGTCGGACTTACTACGTAACGTATGTTATTTATATTTACCGTCTTTCGACTTGGTTAAGGGACCGTGTGCGTTTGAACCACGTATTTAGATACAATATTATACAGTTTTAAAATTAGACGTGTCCACTGCGCCTCAGACAATAATATCAACGAGCACTGAGTAACAGGTCAAAATGTGATTTAGAGTGAAGACACATCTATCAGCCTATACGCATTTTGTCCAATGAAATTGGCCGTTAACTATTGAGACGCGTAATGGTCATGGCCTGGCCACGACATTAGTCTAAGACGACCGGCGGTGAGCGAATTCATAAGTTGGATCGGGAGGTCGATATCGGAACTCCCTCTCGCAAGTATGGTTTTCCGCCCCGCCGGTCGCCTCAAACCAATGTCGTGGCCAGGCCATGGCCACGTGGAAAATGGACGCATCCTCACATAACCGCCAATTCCAATAGACAAAATGCGTACGCATGTTGATAGATGTGTCTTACCCTTATAAGTCGTGAGATTGACCTATTACGTTCGCGCTGTCCGTTGGTCTGCAGCGCAGGGTGTCGTAGTCTACGTTAAGCATAGTTCTCTCTCGGTGCGTGGGCGCATGCGTCCTCACTGTACGATGATGTGCGGCGCCGATAGCAGCACCGCCACCGTCGCGATGATCGTGAACAGGCTGAAGACGAACAGGCAAAACCTAAAGAACACACATTATGTCAGTGGGAATATTTCATTGCGACCTTTTTTAGGGGTGTAATACTAATCAAACATGAACGTCGCTACTTGCGTTTCTTGAGTGACGCTGTGTATTTATTTTATTGTCATGATGTTTCACACCACATTCTTACCCATTTAAAACACCACCTTGGATACACCCTGCACCATCGTATAAATTTAAAATAATGGTCAGACCGTTATAAATACTTAATAGTATTTTAATAATATAGTGTAGCACTGCTACACGTAATAGCAGTTCAACGAATCGGGCTACTATGACCTAATGGCCTGGCCACGACATTGGTCTAAGGCGATCGGCCAAAACAAGTAATGCAATCACTGATACACACTATATCGTTGGGAAGTATATAATTACACTAAGCTTGTAGTTGTTTCAATAAGAAATTCCGTATTTTAACCCTTAACTCGTGTGTTTAACCTTCCTTGGCACTCAATAGTCTTAATTATTCTTATTCGAAAAAATAAAAAAGGTGGGTCAAAGATCACGTCTAGTATTATAAACTTTGCCAAATCAAGGGTTCTCTAAAAAAAAATTACCAACCTGTCCACGACCATGGCCGCAAACTTCCAATCGCTGATCACCTCTGCCTCCTCATCCGCCTTCTTCATCCTCGCCGTGATGAACTGCAGCTCTCTGAGGATCAGGTGCAGCTCCCGATGGTGCCCCACTCCCACATCTTCCATCGTCGAGGGTCGCACGAACGAGCGCCGGAAGTCCGTCCGGAAGATCGAGCATCTGGGGGAGCTTGAGATGTCACTCATTTTTGAAGTTGGGTGAGACTATAGCGGTAAATATGCACAGGGGAAATGACGGACATTTTTTTGAGTAAGGTTCCATCATCAGTCTATTATTAGTCCACTGCTGGACGAAGGCCTCTCCTAGTGTATAGACGCATTAGGAGGTAAAGGACAACCAGGTTGGCGATTGCAGACTCCACTATGATGCTGCCCATCATCAATCTTTAATAAATAAATTGTCAATGAAATCCCTGAGTAGACTCTTACGACACCCACGGGAAGAGTCAGGGTGGTGATAAATGTATACTTACTGCCGTCACCACACGGTAAGGTTATATCAGCTGAATATTACTGTTGGTGCAGGGTATATGCCAGTCATTTGTATTCAGGATAAGTCATATAAGACTGACATCTAGCCTGATATAACAAAATGTTTGGACAAGAGCTTTGCATGAATTCAACGCAGTGTGCAAAGTAGGCACAAGCAAAGGCTTGTTCAAAATTATGTGACCCCCTTGGTGATATTTGGTGTCCGGCTTTCCGGAAGCATCGTGATCATTCGTAATTTATTTTGCTGATACCCCCCCTCCCAAACCAATCACATGATTTTCGAACGAGCCCTAATAGAGAACCTCTCAGTACATACCATTTCTAAACTATTAATTACTTTTAAATCAAATGTCAGAGAAAAACATTAGTGAATGATTGCAATAAAAACTAAACAAACTAACAGTCCAAATTATATTTTTTATCATCATCTTAGCCAAAATGTGTCCTACCTATGACCTGAGAGTGTTTTCGTGGTCTCTCACTAGCATTGGCGATGTGAATATTTCATGAAACCATACCCCAGCTAACCATTATCAGGTAGATCTTTTCTGTTTTGTTATAGTAGTATTGTTAAACAGGGATCACTACAACTGGCTATCAAGATAATTAAATTTAGGCTTAGCTTGTAATTTGTGATAGTTATTGTATGAAACGGAGAGATCGCGATATAGATCTAGATGGACGAAGCAAAATAACGTTGAATAAATTGTAATTGACAACAAATTGCGATTACTTATTTGTCCTCACAGGATTATTTTCTTTATCTATGTAACTAAGTTACAAGCATCCAATATGAGCCAGGGCTATATCGATACTTAACTCTGGAAAAACAACACTCTATAAAACAATAGCAGCCCCATCAAAACAGGCCGCGCAAACAGGATACGTGTTTACTGACTTCTCCTGTATTTGTTTCTCTTATTGGACATCTTTTTGGACAAATAACATTGAAGTTCGGAAAACTTAAGCTCTGTTGTGATCAGAATATGAGCCTTTATATAGGTAGATTAAGGTACCGGAGGGGAATAAGGCCTACCTAAGGGAGATTATTTATAAAATGAAAAAGAGACGATTAAATCAACAGTTTTCAATTCTTTCGTGTTCTTCAACTCAAACACTACAAACGAAACAAAAAAAATGCTAACTTTAACCATAAACAAAATCACAATAAAAGATTTTTTAAAACCTTGCTAATAGGCTTTATTTTACTACGGTAGGGTAATACGGCCTAAGACTAGTCTAAGACTTTAACAATCAAAATAAGTTTTATACCAGTCTTTTATTTAGCGGTTGAGATCAATAATCATTAAATATCACAAATTACGCTTAAATGTCTAATTATAGGTCTAAAATTTGTCAATTATAATGAGTTAATACTGAAATTTATCAGTCCAGTTTGCTAAGTAAACTGTGAATCTACATTACAATAATCAGTCTTAATTATCAACTAACAAACTAATTAAACAAAACATAGCACTTTTTGCCCAATAAAAACATTTTTTTTTATCTTTCATGGTAGGCCTTATTATACCATAGGCCTTAATGTACTCATTGTAGGATAATAAGGCCTGCGTTCATTTAAAAAAAGAAATCGAGTAAATGTACCTCGTACATTATCCAAAATTATTATAAATGATTTGGTAGACGCTATACGACGCAAAAGAGTTTTCCTGCCCCTCAGTTAGGATAGTTTTTCGACCTATGTTTTTTTCAAATTTCCAGTCTGTAGATGATTCCTTATAGTTCTTCTTGGGACCCCGTATCCGTATCTCGCTGCGGTTTTGTACGTGCTTCCTTTGAACTGCCCGAACTGCTGAAAGGCAGGAGGATAATAAGGCCTAAAAAATGTTTCGGATCATAGAGGGTAACAAGGCCTATCAGTAATTTTTGTAGGCCTTACTACCCACCCGGCAGGTATGTCAAACAAAACAAGATAATTAAGAAATGCGATTACAATGCGCTATTTGCACGTTTAGCACAGTGTGAGAGATAATTAAGAAAGTAAATGAGTGCAAATACCCGTTGATTAGCGTAATATTTCAAAAAATACTTACTTTACTTTCGGGACAATATTTGCTAACCGTGCCACGTGGCCACCTTTCACAGCAAATGACGCAAAATTGGCGGCTCGGAGCTATCCAGCGAGCCAGTTCAAACTTGCAGTTCTTTAATAGGCCACTAGGTGTCACCTGCCAAGGCCACGGACGCGAGGGCATGATTTTAACGTGTTTTTGGTAACTTAGGCCTTAATACCCGACAGGCCTTATTACCTACCGGTACCTTAGGTAGGTACATATAATATATTTAAATATTTAGAGAAACGTAATTTAAATCGATACTCGACATGTTTTAATCAAATTGAGGTTGTTCCCTTGCAGTTGTAAGTTAATATCATTAATCTGTTTGAACAAATCTCTCAAATACGCGATATCTGCTTTAAACTTGATCATGATCAACTTTTTCCTTTTAAACCTGGAGTTTTGCTATCCAGAAACTCCAAGACGGACTCAAAAAGTGTCTTATTAGACAAGCTATTCTCGCTATATCTATTTGGAGGCTCTGAATTGATCGCAATATGTCGAGCAATTATCGGCTTAAATTACGCGAGTAACCTGTTTCGCTAAATTTGCAAATATGTTTGAGTATCACGTTAGTTATAATTCTAAAAGTACATAATTATAATTATGTTTCACAATGTTGTATCATATTGTTCTGAAAGTATTAAGGATTTTAATCAAATCAAGTATTTATGTTCAAAGAGGCGTATATGAGCCAGTCATGTGTATGTAATAGAATGTTGTTCTTACAGTCGACTACGAAAGATATAATTATGGGTCAGATGCCCGTTTCCCGCTGTCAATCCCAATGTATGCTGAGATTTTAAAACCACGCAATAGATTTTGATGCGGTATTTTTTAACACACTAAGGCGGACTTGCACAAATCGAGATTAGCGAGTTAATTTAGATTAAGCTGTCAAATACCATACGAAATGATGCGTTAATCCGCTATTATATTAAATCGCTAATCACGATCGGTGCAAGTGGGTAATTTCTGGTTCTAATTCAGCGTTGCACCCTAGCCAAAGCCGGGACGAGTCCTTGACGTTACGTAACAGCCGATGTACGAGTGCCATAAGCAGTCGCCCATGTTCCTGAAGCATTTTGAAATTACGCAAAACGAGGTGAGTGAAATTATTCGTTAGTCGACTTGCCCGAAAGTCCCGCTCCCAAAATTCGATTTGTGCGTATTGGTTATCCTTGTTCAACAGCAGGTCTAAGAGGAAGAAAGCGTGTACATGAATATGAGAGTGTACGGCTTTAAACCGTTAATGAGACGAGGATTAGGAAGTAATTGCAATTTGCATTTAATATTTACTGAAATGTATTAGCAGCTATGGAATGGGGAAGATTAAACGGAATAGAGACGCGCTAAGTATTTACACCTAATGTGTGTTAATAGGTGTAGGCAGGAGAATGTCCTTTACAGCTATAGAAGCACATCTTTTGGAGTCGTCTGTCAGTTTATACTACATTTTGATGCGACGCGGATATCAAATTGTCAAGCTAGCTTTATACAATTGTACTCTGAAATTATTAAAGTTTTACCCCCTTATTCATAAACGTCTGCAAACTTAACAAGCCGCTAATAATTGCTTGTCCCTATTGCTCTTATGGACACATTGTTAAGACCGATAGGGACAAACAATAGCGATGATGACTGTAGTGTAATTATTTAACATTATACACGACATAATACATGAAGAAATTATTACTAAGATGTAGATTGCTGTAACTTTTGTACAGAACTTTATTTAATAAATTGAGAAGAACTTAAAAGAGTAGGTCATTTGGTAGTACTCAAACGTGACGTCACTTTTGAGTATTTCATATAAAATTCCATAGTAGTGATCGTTTTGACAGTTCTAAAAAAGATGCTGATTTGACTTGCCAGTCATCATGCCTGTTATTAGCGGCTTGTTAAGTTAGCAGACGTTCATGAATAAGGGGGTTAGGGTCGATTGCAAAAAAAGGTACAACGACATCGATAAAGGCCTTTAAAAAAAAACGTCATTTTTTTGTGGTACAAAGTTAAGTTTTGTTTAGCTTCTCTTGGCAATGCAAAAAGGCGACAAATTCAAATTTTCAATGAGCGATCAACAATACGCTCCATGACTCGTTTTTATACTGCCAAAGATTGTTGAGCAGAGTATATATAGTTACTATAATTAAGTAGTATAACTTACTTTCGTAACATATTTGACGTGATTATGAAATTTGCAATCCACCCTTAACGTAAAAGATGAAAAATGTGTGACACATAATCAATACACAATTCATATAAATACAAACAAATTATTCGCTATTGTAACACCGTTTTATGAAGCTTCGCCAGAACCGACGCAATTATATTTACCTCTATTTGAATTAATAGTTCATTAAATTATAATAACGAATTGCGATATTATAATAACTAGCAGTCAGGATTATGGCATAATTATTATGCACTGAGCCAGGCAAGATTAACTTAATGTTTGTCGTTAACCGGCTTAGCTATTATCCTGATGTCACATTTTACTAATTACTTTGAAGGACCTGACGGTATTTAGTAACCAGAAGTATTCCTACCTATGAAATTGGCGTTGTGTAACTTCAAGGAAAATTCTGTATTTCATGCAATTAATTATGTGGATTCTTTTTTAAAGTCATAATAAATACAAACTTTTTACTACAGAACCGTTTTTGGATCCTAATAGCCATACTTTTTTCGAAATTCCATTCTGTTACCGCAATACAAAATGTATGAAAAATGGTAACGGTAAGTGGGAAAAAACGCGTCACGTTATGTCATATTAAACGTTACATCAAAACAAAAAAAATGTGAATTGAAATGAATCACTGGTATTCATGTATCTCTTTGAATCGGACACAATGCCCGTTTGTTGTATGCTAAAAATATTGCATCAATTGAAGGGTCTACGGAAAGAACATGTCTAGTCAATTCAAATTACAGAACGAAAAACCACTTTACTTTTAACAGAATAAGGTGTGAATTTGCCCTGATTTTTTTAGCACTGGACATGTTTTTTCCGTGGACCCTTCAATTACATTTTATTTTTAAATTATTATTATCGGACAAATGTGCGTCATTGTTGGCAATAATATGGATATGACTACAATGTTGTCGTATATGTATTTTTTACAAAGGACTTAAAAAAATAAATAAAAAAAACAATGTTGATTAAATTAATAATCAAACTGTATTTCGATTTCGAGGCTTTCAGCCTTCAGATGACTATTTAAGTATAAAGGTTTTCGGGTTCATGGGTTCATGGGTTCAAGGTTCATAGTTACCGGTGTCAAAAAGGAAATTTTTTGAAAATGATTAATTATTCAATCAACTTTGGAGTCATGTCCAATTGCGAACAGTGACGTACATTTGTCAGATCTCTGGTTATCACTTTTATTGGGAGCGAATTATTAACACTTATTGTGAGCACTCCCAGTCGACTTACATATATATATATACGTAACCACAAAAACATATCTAACTCAGGTTCTTGTTTTATTATACTTTCAAGCCTCAGGGAGATAGGGATCCTCATTATTTAGAACCTGTTTCATAAATTAAAAGCAAAAAGTCGCGGCTGCCACGTAACTTGTGAGCTCAACAAAGCTTCGAAGTTGAGTCGTTTGCCGCTGATTTAAGTCTGGCTTCCCTCGTCGAGGCGTCTACCCACCACAGACTACTAAAACCGATGGCGAATACAAGATGGCGTGAAAACGACTTTTTTTTTCGCTATTTTTATAGCGTTCGAGAGTAAGCAGTGATCGGAACTATGGGTGCAAAACTTTAACAAAGCTTTAAAAAATGACACATGGGTACACTTTAGCTTCGAAAAATACGAATACCTATTATTGAAAAATCCGTATTCAATTTTATTGCCTATCTCTGAATTTTAAACTTACAATGTTTGAGTGTGTAGATATGTATATTCTATAGATGTATGTGCTGTGTCATGTCCACTTGGTAAATTCTGTTAAATTTTCTCACCCAAAGTTCCGATCGCAAATAAGTAGTAACAGAAAATTTAAAGCCAAATAGGTAGGTATTTTTAAACTTCCACAATCTAGGATTAGCCAACAAACATGGGGTGAACTCGTTATGTCCATACATTTTAAGACTACTTTCCGTTTAGCCAAGTGTGTTCGGCCTAACCTTCGTACAAGTGCTCCACAATTTTTACTACAGGTAGGTACAGTATATTTAGATACACACACACAATTGCGTGGGATGAAATGAAGGGTCCACGGAAAAAAAAACATGTCCAGTGCTTAAAAAAATCAGGGCAAATCCACACCTTATTCTGTTAAAAGTAAGGTGGTTTTTACTACTGTAATTTGAATTGACTAGACATGTTCTTTCCGTTTCGTATACTAATATGTATTGAAACTACTACTACTACTAGTTCGTACGTACTAATGTCTACGAGTAAACATATTCCCATAGCTAATCACCACCTATCCTCCTTACTCGGTGTCTACAAAAGGAAGTCTGTGCCTAGCTAAGTACCTGTATGTTAATTTGTGTGCTTAGTGAAATAGCTCGTTGATGAGGTTGCGTTTTAACTAAAATACGAATTGCCTCGCTCAAGGCGCGATTACGCGAGTGATTTAGGCCCAACTAGCTGAATACGAGCCGTGTAAATCAGATGGAGGTCGTATAGACACTTGGATTAATGAGTAAGGGTGGTGTTTTAATAATGCTCCCTCTTTTGTGAATGTATTTACAGTTTGAAGGTTTTTCTCTTACTGTTGCCTATATGCTTAATATACCTATGATATTTTATAATTTCTCGTCGTTGCTATCACGTGAGCAATCTAGATGCAGGTCTTATGTGGCGCGTAGTACGATAACACACACACTCCTTAACCTCGGTGACGGCAGTAAGAATATATCTGTCATCACCCCAACTCTTCCCGTGGCTGACGTAAGAGTCGACTAAGGTATCACTGACCATTTATTCATCGGAGATTCTTGGGCAGCAGCGTCATGAATCCTAGTGGATACAATACTGCGATCGCTAGTCCGCTTGCCCAGCGTGACGATTACAGGAATTTACCTCCTAAAGCGTCCATACGCATAGGCTAAGGAGAAGCCGTTGTTCAGTGTACACAGATATAGGCTGATGATGTTTTGCTAAGAATTGAGAACTTACCCTGGCCCAAGGTTCCCAGTGGACGCCGTACTGTTCGGCGGCGGAGGACCATGTCGGAAGTCATCGTCGATGTCCAGCACATTAGCCAGCAGCGACTTCGAAGACCGCTCCTTCAACTCCAGCTCGCGCATGCGGTTGGACAGCATGATGGTCTTGCGCGTGATCTTCTTGCCTGGCCGGGACATGCGCAGTATCCATGGCAACCATTGGAGCAGCACCGATTTTATCTGTGGATCGAGCTTGTTGCCGTTAGTGTGTTTGCTTGTACAGGTGCCTTAAACCAGAAGTAACTAAGAGTTCCTACAGTTATTTACTGAATATTTTTCATTGACAATTAATTAAACCAGGTGCCTATTGCATAACAAATTACGACTGATAATACAAACGGAAGTATTTTTTAGTTTTTTTTTAAAGTGTTAGAAAGAGACTTTCGCTTGTAATATTATTATTAGTGTAAATTAATTATACCTATTGTTTTCTCGTTTCTTTCAAATTACTTGAAATTTAACAAGTAGCTATTTAAATACTAAATTCGGCAGCGAAACAAATAAACTATTTAATTGTTTTAGAAATCAGTAACGGCATATGTCTCTTATCATGAACAACGCTGTAATCCAACGTAATACTTGCTTCTAATTTGAATTCTAGTATTTCATTATTAGAATTGAAATTACGGCACTGTAGCATCTTGAAATGCGTTATTCATGAATCATGATAAGCGTCGATAATGTTTACACAAATTAAATCTCTTCTTTTTCTATAACAATTACATCAAAAAATATGAACGGTCTCGATAATCTATCGTCCACAGTGGAAATGGATAATGCATGTATTGTTAATGGATAAATAAAGTTATTCATTCATGATGTGTTGAAAAATGTCTGTAGAATTAATTTTTAATGCATTAATGTGGCTTGCATTGCTGGAAATGTCTCATTAAGAACGTTAATATAGGAATTTTCAATGGCTATCATGACACACGCTTATTGGAAGTTTAAGCTTCCTTATCTTATTTAGTCTCTTAGATTTAAACCTATGGTCATAGAAAGCAATTTTTATAAATCAATTGTTAATTTATTTTCAAATAAATTGTTCACCATTACTTGTAATAGTAAATATATTATCTCGTCTCCAGGTGGTTTCATTATAAATTATATAATCATATAAATGACAAAGCTCTTCAAGTTTAAAACGTACGAAATATGAATCTGACGTCTAGACTACAAAACATTTAGCTACTTATGTACAAATGGTACAAAACACATAATCTACACAAGGATAAGCTAAGCAAAGCATGTACTCACCCATCTTGGCATCTCATACATGTCAGCGGAGCGATGGTGGTAGTTTATCACCACCACAGTCAGTACCACCGACGAGGCAACCATAAACATGATCCAGTTAAAATACGTCCCTGTACACAAGAAGCTAGTAAACGAGGGTTAGAGTTCGTCCCCTCGTTTTGTATTCACTTGTTGAATGTGTGCCGGTGCCATTATTTCTGAGGACGTATTTCTACTACGTGCTTTGGATTTTTATTAGTGGCAATATTTTGCAATTTCAAATAGTGTTGTGCTTATGGGAATATTGCCGATAGATTTTTAGGCAATATTTCCAGGGTCAATTTGACTGCATCGTGAACATGGCAGCACGCACTGTGCACATGTGCAACTAGTTTCTAAAACAACTACTATCGGCTTCTACGCCGTTTTGCTACACATGGATAAGCTAAGTGAACAATTACTCACCCATTGTGGCATCTCGTACATGTCAGCGGTACGATGGTGGTAGTTTATGACCACGACAGTCAGTACCACCGATGACGCCACCATAAACATGATGCAGTTAAAATACGTCCCTGCACATAATATACCGGTAACTAAATAGCCAAAAACTATCTCCCGAGTCGTACTTAAAGGTGCGACGCTGGGACGTTTGACTAAAACCCCAGCATTTTAAGGCAATATTGAACATTGGATTTCTAGAATATGGTCAGCATCACGTTTTTTTACGTCGACAATAATATATTTCCAAGAATGTTGCTTATCCACTAGAACAATATTGCCAAAAAATGCATGACTAATTTCGACTGCATCGTGGTCATGGTAACAAAACGATTGAAACAACATGAATGAATGATCCTACATCGATCTAAAACGGCTACGACCGGCTAACTAACTCTTTCTAAGGCTGCGGTCGATTCGACCCGCCGTCCGCAGCCGACAGCGGCCCGTCGCCCGCGGCGTCCGAATGGTGTGTTCGGGAATGCTCGGGAGTGATTGACGGGCCTCTGTCAGCCGCGAGCGGCGGGTCGTTACGACCGCGGCCTAAGCAAGCTAAGCGAGGGACTCACCCATTGTGGCATCTCGTGAATGTCGGCGGTGCGGTGGTGGTAGTTGAGCACCACGACAGTTAACACCACCGACGACGCCACCATGAACATGATGCAGTTGAAATACGTCCCTGAACATAAGGGCACTGTTACACATCCCAACAAACGAACGGTAAGCCCACCCAAAGTCTACCTGCTGTTTTTGACGCAGTACTAAAAACTAAGGATATAATATGATACCAATTTGACTTCGATCTTATTACAATCATATAGAATACTAATTGACTGATGTCATCTACACCATGTAGCCGTAGGTAATACAGGGTGACATTTCGGTCGTGAAGCAGGAGTGAACAGGGTAAGGGTAAGGGTCACGCTGGGCAACTTTCACTATAGAGACAACCAAGAAATCGCGAAAATAAATCCTAACTATGAGTGAAATGATACATAACCCCTTACCGCATGAATGAAAAAGAAATTGTTGAAATTTGAACTCTAATGGCAATCAATAGAGTTCAATTTTAAAGCGGCCATATATGGCTTCTATGCGGTAATGGGTTAACTATCAATTACCTAAATAATAATTAGGAGATATTTTTTCGCGATTTTGTGGCTGTCTCTATAGTTAAAATTGCACAGAGTGATCATACCTAGTACCCTATTCACTCTTGCTTCATGACAATCATGACGCAAATATCATCGTATAATAAATTATGAGAAGTTTCAATATCACCAACTAATATTGTATTGATATCAGATTGGTATCATATTAGTATTACGAATTCGAATACGTCTTATATTGCCCCAACCGAGACTACCATACGACAAGGCGTAACATCCTCTGCCAGATTTTATCAACAAAAGTACGAAAACTGAACTGTCTTTTTCAATGCTGCCCCCGTAAGCATAAAACAGTAACTACTTAGTTTTAAAATGTTAATAAACACAGAACATAATTGGCAGTTGAATAAAGTAAATATTGGATTCATCATCATCATCATCAGCCTATGATACTCCGCTGGACGTAGGCCTCTCCTAATAACTATGCGTATAGACGCATTAGGAGGTAAATGCCCATAACTGCCATACAAGCGGATTGGCGATCGCAATAATGTGTCCACAATATTTTGTTAAATAATGGTCAGTGACACTTCAATCCCTTAATCGACTCTTACGACACCCGAAGGAGGAGTTGGGGTGGTGACAAATGTATTCTTACTGCCGTCACCACACGGCCAGACAAATTGATTGACACTTCGAAACTAGTTACTGCGTTCATGCTTACGTGGGGAAGAATGGTGGCTGGTACCTTGTAACGTGGGTTGCCTCAGTTTATGACAATGTCAAAGCTATTATAGTAGCCAGGACAGGATTAATATTTTAGGACAGGATCGGTGTTGTAAAAATAATTGTAACAGAGATTGTGAACGAAACAAACAGTTAAAAATAAAAAGGAGAAAAAACTGCCTCTAGCGAGATTCGAACCCGCGGCCTTTGAATCACTGACAGTAGTTTCTAGATAAGCTATAGAGGATTGGGTTTATTTTTAATTTGAAACAGCCGATCCTAATTAAGTTTTAAATATTATTTTATTTATCAATTTTGGAGATGGCAAATTTACAAAACTTGAATGCTCTAAATGAATTGAACGTTTTCGTAAAGCGTGGATTAAACTAAATTAATCTATGAGAAAATCAGTTTTGAATAAATAAAATTTATATGAACTACAGAAGAAAAAAAACCGTAGGTATCATTAAAAAAATATCTATTTTGTAATTTTTTATTGTCACTATAATTCTGCAAATTAAATAGGTACCTATTAATTAATTTAACGTAAACAAAAGATTCGTACATTCTTGGATAGTTATTGCATTTATTGGTCAATCAACCAAATCAACCTAAACTACCGTCTGAATCTGTCACGCCTTGACTAAAATACGTTTACTTTTATTTAAATTGTTTACGTTTATTTAAATACCCACCTAAAAGTACAGACTTATAGGTAAATCACTTGATGCAAGAATCAAAATAAATATTAAAAGTGAAGACTGAAAACAGTTTTATAGTTACATAGAGTAACTTAAAATCTTGGTACAAATTGCATCTTCGAAAATGAAGTTTACAAACCTGTACAACAACGTAAAGATAATAAAAAATGGTACTATAGTATTGAACGGAACTTAATCCCTTGTAAATCTCACCACAATACCGAATGCAAAATAATTTTCAAAATGACGAAACGACGAGGATAATTTACAAAGTAAATAACCAACTGAATTGAGCCCCGTTCGGTAAATAATAATGTATGATTAAAGTATGAAAGTTCAAATCAGAATAAATTAATTATTCATATATTGGAATACCTACATGTACAGTCAATGTCAAAGATATCAATCCGATTAAAGTGCCAAAAATACATTTACAAATTGACTTACAGAGGCCCGTTTCTCAAAAGCTTATAACTTGTAATACAAGTGGAAGTCTCTTTTTAACATAATTAATAAGATAAGGACTTCCGCTTGTATTACAAATGACAAGCTTTCGAGAAATATGCCCCAGGTCGTGTAAATACATTTTGGCAGCTAAAACGTAATTGTATCTTTGACGTCATCTGTACATTTGTAGTGCATAATCATTTCCTTCCGGTTTTTCATGGAATAAAATTCATGTTGCTGTCACGATGAACTTCAATATCTATTGCACTGAAGCTAATTCAGACAAAGATAAATTCACACGTTTCCATGAAAATACGAAGGGAAAAAATTGCTCACTACAACACGTGTATAAGTAATTGAAAGCAGAATTGGCTCTTGATTTTCTGTGATGTTCACACATGCATTCGTAGAAATGCGTTATGCCAACACATAAAATGGATTCAGTAAAAAAATAAAACCACATAAAGTAATTAGACTATTAGTAAGTTGACAAACGGGGAAAGGATGAACACAAAGAGAAAAGTATGCGTTTTGATTTAAAACAATAATATTACTTTCAATATAGATTTAGACAACTACGTTTATAACTACCGACACAAATATCATGCAATTAATTCGTGCATATGCTTTGCTATTTTTTTTTCTCCATCATTATATCTCTATCTCTATTACATACTATTCCTCCTTATTCGTTACTCCAATTAAATGGTAGAAACTTTGGCTGCCGCCAAACTTAGTCCTTTTTAAAATATATTTTTTAGTTATAACTTCTATTTAAGCGAATATTTCAAAATAACGGCTATTAAAGTATTTAGTAAGCAAGACATTAAATATTTTTACGATATGCGTTTTTAAAATTATAAAGATACAGTTAGCACATTTACAATAACCTTAGTCTAAATACTACTGAAGTTTTTAAACAGATACCGTTTTGAAATGTATATTCATTAGGTTATATTATTATTTTAAGGTGTAAAATGTTTGATTTAAGCGATCTGTAGATTTTCATGTATTTTAGTATTCACCATGTTAATGTTAGTTTAATGTAAGCAAAGTACTAGACGCTAATTAAAATAATTAAATGTCTAGATTTATACCCTAAAAATAGCAGCTACATTAAGTTAATCCACACTATCAAAGGAACAAAGACAAAGACCAAACAGATCCGTAGGTTTCTGTTCCTTTTTCAATGTGACTATTGTTTATTCAACATGCATGTGGTCCTTTCTCAAAACTTTGTGTTTTAATCTATTTGTCTATAACTCTAGGCATCAACGTAACTGCACGTTATACGAAACCGTATATATAGGGCGTCCCACGACTATGGGACATGAAGGGAAAGTACCTTAAATATTCTAGAGAGGATATTTTGTTGAAAGAAGACTATGTTATTTTTAAACGCAAATAAAACTGCAATAAAGGTTTTTCAAAAAATTACTTGCTTCATCCGGAAATCGAACCAACAATTTTTTTTTTTCGAAATTCGAACTATACATTTTCTGTTATTCTTTTAGTTTTAGATTCTATGTTTCTTAAGAAAAAATGATATTTTTTATCCATTTTTTCGAATTACATTTTTTCGTATTAAAGAAGGTTCGATGCCTAGAAAAACTTAGATTTATTTATTATTTTTTTGAATGCAGTTTTATTAAATTTTCAAAGTAAAATAAAGTCTTCTTTCAGCGAAATATCCTATTTACGATTTTTATGGTACTTTCCCTTCATGTCCCTTAATCTTGGGACACCCGATATATATACAAAACAGCTGAGGTTTGAGATAGGGCCGTCAAGTTAGAGGACAGAGGCAGACCAGAAGTTGAAACCCGTCGTTCGATACTTGGAGGCTGGACCTTCGCAACCCGTATCCACTTTGATGCTTTACCAGTCAGACGTTTATCTTTCAACTATTTAAACTTGCCTTTAAACAAGCAACAATCCTACAATCAAAAGCTTACACATTTATTTAAAAAAGGAGAGTTGTGCGTTAAATTCTGTTTAATCCCACATGCGATTCTCGACAAGTAACCAACTACATACGGCCGAAAAGAGAAGATGTACCTAAAGTAATTAAAGATGTTAATGAATTATGGACAACAAATAAATAAGCTAAATTTAAATAAGATTCATATTTTAATACATTACAAGAAGATTCGTTTCAGTAGTATTCTGGATAGATGTAGAAGAAATAATCAGCGCGTGAGTGCTATTCTATTTGAAGTAAGGCGGAGTGTAAGACTGGAGACCTTGAGAAATTTGTAAGTTAGAAACAGTTTACGGTCAAAATCTCTAATCGTAGCCAATAATTGAAGCAATGCATTCCTTTTAGATTTGATTTTAGGGATTTATAGAACGGCCAGAGGGATATTTTGTATAAAACTACCAAATATTTGAAAATAAACCTCGAGACACATTCACTATTTATCAATGTTAATGATTTTTAGTCAGTTATTAAAGCAATTTTTAGCAAACGCGTAGGCCTTCTCACCTATCAGGGGGATGGCCTCTGACGTTTTTGTGATAACGTGTCCCACCAAAAGAGAGAAAACTGTTTGCGACAGGAGGATGGTAACACCTGTAAAGATCAATATAATATTCTATGAAAAACAAAATGTTAACAGAACATTTCATCAGAAATATCCTCGCGTAGAATCCTTGAGAACGGGCATTCCTGTTAGTGTGCTGTCGGTACAGGAGCTCAAGTAAAATCATAAACAGAATTAAGTAAAAATCATGCAGAACATTTAGAAATTGTTTTAAACTAATAGTTGTTTAATTTTACTCTTTTAATAGGTTTCTTATAACTACCACCCTCCAAGTATCCGGCACACAGCGTCTCGTTGTTCTTATTCTTAAACATCCAGTACATTTAAGAATATTAAAAATAGTGGATATGGAATCGATTGCGTGTAGAACATGTCAAGAAGGTAAAAGGTGTTAATTACATACAATTCAAAATTGTGCAACTTACCTTCAGTTCCTTCTGTAATTACGTCCAACTGTCATGCCATGCCGTTTGTTTCGTCATTTATAACTAAGTATTCCTACATTTACTGATACAGATTTAAAAATCAAAGAAGATAGAAAAATTGGTTAAAATAATCCTAAATCACGAAATCGATTCCAATAAATATACTTAAAAATATAAGAAAATTCTGGCTTGCCAGAAATACCAGTTGAAAACAAATTAGGGACGACAAATATACTGCGATATCCATAAGCGAAGCACAATTAGGTAAATACATCGATATGACATTTATGTCGGTAATTAAAGCTCAATTAAGCCACTTAACAAACTTTGGTGCGGAATGGTTTAAATTATAATTTTAAATTCGCAATTAACTCCTTGTAATGTTTTAAAATAACTATTAACCTGAATTTATTTATAAAATCAAAGATAGCTAATAAAAAGTAAACAAGGTGAAGAATGAAATGAAATCAAAGTGCGGGGTATGAGAGTGAAGAGCGAAATAAAATTGGGATCAATGGGATGGGCGGCATGGTGGTGGTGTGGGCAGTGTACCTAACAGGGGGATCGCGTCGGAGACCTGCGGCAGGGTCTCGGCTACCAGGTTGAGGAACACCGTCAGCGAGAGAAGAATAGTGACTCCTGCAATCAAAGACAATGTTAACAACCCTACAAAAGCCCTCAAATTTCAAAGGGCCGCTTCAAGCCTCTTATGCCCACTCAATCTATTACTACGAAGTTCCCCGATATCTAATGCAATCTTGCTTCTCTAGCCTAGTTTGCATGATATCTCGAAAGCTAACACAACTCTCCAAAACCTTCCTAACGCTGTGTTTTCTCTGCTATGTGCCTTGTTCCTCGAAAAGGTGGAGCTGAAATCACAATGATGACATCTACTCCAAACTATACTTACCACGCTGGGGGATCTAGTTTCAGGGGTTCTAACATAGACACACAGTCATATCACAGCCTATACACAATCTAATTTTCATGCACTCTACTGCCAATATCTCGAGAATGATATACTTCGCATGGACAATATTCAAAAGGCTATAATGAATTCGTGATGTAAAATTTAATTGCGATTAATAAATGTGGTCCCTAATATACTGCCTAGAGGAACTCTCTTCGACATCGGCAGTAGAGTACATGTTGCTTGTGCCTACTGTGCGATACCTATTAGAGGTACTGCGTCCGACGTCGAGGGCATCTTTTCCGCCACGAGGTTCAGAAACACGGTCAACGACAATAATATCGTCACACCTGTCGGTATTTGCCAAAATTGTGATCAATTGCTAGTTTGGAATAGTTTACCTGCTAAAAATGCTCTGATTCACCACCCATACCTCTTGAGGTAGTTATATTTATTTTCATGTTTCTTTACGTATCGTAGTCATATCCCATATAATATACACTATATTTTTAAATATGCTCAAAAAATAATCCAGCAGCCTAAATTTCTTTTTCCTCTAGTAACAGACATATCACCGAAAATTTCCATGCAATTTACCTTAACTTCATAGCTAACCAAGTTAACAAATCATTTAAACTAAGTTTCGAAACAACATACTGACCGAGTGTTAGTTTTTCTCCGGAGTCCGGTGGAAGAGTGAAGCCTAGGAGAGCCATCGAAGAGATGAGAACACATGGAACTATGAGGTTGAAGAAGTAGTATAAAGTTCTTCTTCTTATCATAATGGTGAATGTGACATCCACGTAAGGCTCTGGACAACACGCATAAGTTATCGTGTTTTTCTTCCCTGGCATTCCTGCGAAGATAAAACATGTTGAGAAATCTTTAGTGAAATTTGAATTTATCGATTATCATCAGGACACTTAAGAAATTAGAATTAGAAACCGTTTTAAATTTTTAGCGGGGAAAATTAGAAAAACACTCATTGAATGCCTCATTGCTACAGTGTCCTAAAAAATAATGATAGCACATGGTTTTTGGCAGCGATATAGGTATTTTAAAGGCTTAAACTAGTATTCTGAAAACATTGAACACTTACCTATTAAATACCACTCTCCATTTGTTATGAAGTCGGACAAATCGCCACCATTCTCATCTTTAAGCACCAGATCCAGCTGTCAGAACAAAACAAAGTGAAGTCCCAAGTATCGAACATTCTCTTAGGATGCATTATCTAAGGGCTTAATCCGGGAACCAACCATGCAAAACCCTCATGTACCACGTAGCTTCATGCTAAGGGAGATCAATGACACTGGTTCAATGGGAATTGTGAGAACCTCGAACAGTGTGCATCTACGGTACACATACTATAGGGATGCAGATTCATGCCAAGAAAGTTCAGATTATAACCAAAATACTGCCATACGGAATACACCGCAAATATTTGGAAATGGGGGTCATAAACCAAAAACTACAACAGATACCCATATCCATGCTACATCTGCGCGCAAATGATTTTGTGTTAATAATCAAAACAAAGAAAACATTTTTAGATATGTTTGTTAAACATTTTTCTGATAGTTAAAGCTAAGTAATGGTACAACCAAAATAAATGCGTATAAAAACTCAATTCAAATGACGAAAAAGCTTCAGCAAGCAAAGTTTGCAGGCAAGTGATCAAATTTTTTCATAGCGGATAGGTGTTTTATAGGTTTGATAAGTCCAGAAAATCTCCAATAGATTTGAGTTTTTTTTTATCAGTTCATAAAGAACCTTGAAAACATGTATGCGCTATGAAATTTATAATTTAACATGGTTGATATCATTTACTATAGGTTATCCGTATGGCAGTTGAAATCTCAATATAATCGCTTGTAAGAGTGCTTCGTGTGAAGTTTTTGCTCCATGCAAAATAGTACATACAAAACGTTTGGGATATCCAACATCCTTCTGGTTTCTCACATGGTTCCCTTCATTATCAGCCCTACATTATCCTATCTTAGCCTTAACACAAGACTGCTGTTACACACGTTTTGTAGATTGTTAAAAAATAAATGTGCTTAGTTATAGTAATGCAACAGCAGCTGATAACGCTTTAGCTGCGGCATGTAAAGAAAAATTTGGGGTAATCGCAATACAAACGTTTGCGTATGGACTCGAACGAAATGAGTTCGAGTAGACGCGCAAACGCACACTCGACGCAGCTAAAGCGTTGCTCACTATTCTATACCTGGTTGCCATCGTAGGTCCAGCTACCGAACTTCATGTCACAGTGTTGGTCGTCGAAGGGGAACCACGTGATGTCTATCTTGCATGTGCTCTTGAAAATGCCCGGGGGCACGTACAGGCAACTGCCGTTGTTTCTGACCACCACATTGGTCTGGTAGGTCCCGTCAAAACCCTCATCAGCACTAACAAACAATAGTATACGTTGAAAAACAACATCTCTTTCAAAAATACGCCTATCGGATGTGAGTGTTTCTGTGTTAATATATTTTGTTAAGGATATTTATTCACTTGTAATTAAATCAGTTCTTATCTGTGCGAAATTATTTATTTCGCTCCAATAATAAATTTCGAACTAAATCCACGACCCTTCATCGGTCCTTTTCAAACCGAAACAAATACTTAAAAGCTTTCTTTAATGAATAAAAGGGCTCTTTAAATTTCAATAAGCTCTTTAAAAGAGACGCTTTACTGAGGATTCTTTATATTTTTTCTGTTTATTTTAAAGCTTTACAGGCGTTAATTGTGCTTATTGGAATCAGGCCTTAATTTTTACATAAAACAAAACATCAAGCGCTTAAAATATGCTATAAAATTGCTAAAAAAAGGTGGGCGGAGCTATTTAAATTATTACAGGTACATATTTTAATTTTAGTCATCTAATCTAATGTGTGTACTATATGTGTACGAAAATAGTTTAAGTGTTTAAAGTAAGTGTTTAATACTGATTTTAAAGTGCTTCGGTTTCATCAGGGACCAGTTATGTACTGCCGACAGTGATAAATAAAATGTTAATTTAGAAACACTCATTTATCACTGATACCGACAGAAATCATCCTCTCGCTCCATCAGACTATAATATGTAAACTAAACGGCACATCAATCGTTCTTTCATGGTTTCCGATGTGAAACTGTCAAAGGACGCGTTGGGGAATGCTGCCATTTACTGGATTTTCTCAAACGAGGTCTGACAAGCGAGACGACGATTGTGGTGTCTCAAATCAGCGACTAGCGTGCCATGTACTTTTAATATTATTTAGGTGTGGCAACACTGAGTAGGAGTATGGATCCTCGCGGACGATTGTTACTCTTTAAAAAAAGGAGAATAAGAATTCGAGTACCAATCATCATTCGGGCAAACCTCCTACTTTGTTGTCACTAGATTCAAAAATAAAAAGTTAGTCGGTTTATTTAATAAAAGGGAAAAGTTATGATTATTGAAAGTGTGCAACCATTTTTATTTATTTAAAAGGTTTTCATTGGTTAACGCTCTTCGGCAAATAAACGTGTCATATCGTAATAGTATCGTAGTAAGTATTTTTACTTATATGTAATGAATTTATTGGCCGAATAGTGTATGTTTATGAAAATTAAGGAATGGTAAATGCGTTGGTATACATTTTAACTACTTTTAAAATAAATAACAAAATAAATATCAGTTTAATCTCTCTGTCAGAACAAGAAACAGTTGGTTAAACAATACTAAAAAAGATAAAATTACATGTATGCAGAACTCAAAACTCAATTTAAGTAGTACTTAACTTCCAACTGCCGCCATAGTCATCGAATCTTGTCAAAGCCCATGCTATAAGTAACTAATATTTTTTTACAAACAAGATACCCACAGAATAGTATCAAATTAAACAAACATGTCATAAAATAAAATATCTGTTACTTCTATCTGTCACTGAATAAATATGCAAAGTGCCCTTATCATCGTTGACGTAAACACATTCACACTTACATACAATGACAGTAATAGTAGAACTACGAACAAATTAAACTTGTCAGCTGCACGCCATATGAAGGGTCCACGGAAAGAACATATTGTCTAGTCAATTCAAATTACAGAAGGAAAAACATACTTTACTCTTAACA
>JALPQI010012589.1:0-32786 GCA_025490895.1 Thaumatotibia leucotreta | reverse complement strand
TAATTACATAGCAAAATGTTCGTTCGTCAGCCCACGAACAAGCGAATCCTCGCTCAGAACACGTAAGTGAAAACGTGGTTT
Source organism: Thaumatotibia leucotreta (assembly GCA_025490895.1). Lineage (NCBI taxonomy): Eukaryota > Metazoa > Arthropoda > Insecta > Lepidoptera > Tortricidae > Thaumatotibia > Thaumatotibia leucotreta. The sequence goes on along the minus strand of JALPQI010012589.1, from coordinate 32,705 downwards.
AAGAAATTACTTAATTTTTCGTGTTTCTATTCATAACATAAGAATAGTTTTCTACTCACACACTTTCCAGTGAATTTGAAAGAAAAAGTCGCGTTAGGTGATGGCCGAAAGAATCGGGAATATAAAATGAAAGTTTAATGGGTTTGTCGTTTCAGTACTTTTGGAACTGGTTGAAGGTAGAAAAGGAACGGGTAGAAAAATCATAAATCAAATGATTTTTCTACCGGTACCTGTAGTAAATATTAAGTTGGTACCGTTATATACCGGTCTGTTTTTAATTAAACCGGTACTAAAATGATGTTGACGAGTAATTATACTTATTTGATTGGTAGGTTATTGTCACCTACGTTTCAATAATACCGGATACCGGTACCAATACCTAAATCGCTTTTCAAAATTATTTATTTTAATACTCGACAGTCTTAACTGTAATTTAGAATAATAGGTGTTACACCAACATCAGTCATGGTATCCATCGCTCGATAAGTCGACTGAAATATTGTAGCGAGTATAGATCAATATACATACTCAGCCGGTATCCTCGTAGGTTCCAACTTGTACGATATATCAGAGCTATTCCGGTCCAAATGTTTGACATGGCTCTCCAAAGCCAGGGTCTCTTCTTTGTTCTTAATTTCCCGCTCTAGACGACAAAGCACGTTGTTCAGTTCTTTTATCTTCTCCCAGCCCATGTGGCATACGTCTGTGAGGGTGCGTTTACTGTTCTCAATTATATGGAGCTCCTGGGTAAAAAAAGTCGATTACCTACTTACTATCAGCTAACGTATTAATTTAATACAAGCCTTATTAAATTGATTCAATTGGGCTTGTGGTTACGATAGCAAGAATACATTTGTCACCACCCCTAATCTTCCCGCGGATGCGTAGGTAAGAGTCGACTAAGGTATTGAACCTTTAAATCGGGACTTATCATTACCGATTTGCAAACAGGTTTGTACCAAATCCAGCTACGAGATGGGAAAGTTAGTCCCATTTCATAACTGGCTACCAGGCTGGAAACCATATTTCCCATTGGACAGCTTGCGTCCAAATCTGGCTACCAAACGGTACTAAAGGGGATTGAAGTGTCACTGGCTATTCTTTGATACAAGATTGATGATGGGCAGCAGCGTCATCATAGTGTGTCCACATTAGGCACCAATCCGCCCAACGTGGGATCATAGTGGTATGTAAATTACCGCTACCATTATCAAATAAGGTACCTAAGTGTAAAGAGGATTAATTGATGGTGATGGCATGATATCTCAAATAAATGGCTGAGTAATGGTGAGTGATATATTGCTAGATTTGCTACTGTTATGACGTGATTTTTATCCTAGATTTCAGGAACTAATAAAATACCGGTATCAAAATCACAAAACATATCGGTATCGATACCGGTACCAAATGAGAAGGACGTATGTTTACCAAAAACTTTGCTTTGCTAAACACTTCCTCCTTATTCATAAACGTCTCCTAACTTAGCAAGCCGCTAAATTGTTTGTCCCTTTTCCCCTTATAGACATATTAATAAAACCGAAAGGAACAAACAATAATTAGCGGCTTGTTAAATAGGGAACATTTTGTAAATACGAGTAAGGGAGTCAGGGGTTACATTTGGATTCCTTTATAGACAAGAAGTAGGGCATAGTACTGATGACCTTACATCATCAGCCTATCTCAGTCCACTGCTGGACGTAGGCCTCTCCTATTAACTATGCGTAGGTATAGACGTATGGAGGTAAATGCTCATAATCGCCACGCTGGGCGAGCGGATTGGCGATCGCAGTAATGTGTCCACTATGATGACGCTGCTGCTCGTCATCAATCATTTATCAAACAATGGTCAGTGACACTTAAATCCCTTAGTCGACTCTTACGACACCCGCAGGAGGAGTTGTGGTGTTGAGAAATGTATTCTTACTGCCGTCACCACACGGCCACTGATGACCTTAGTCAACTGTTAAGGGATCAGCTGATCATCAGACGGGGTTATATCAGTACCTTATTTAGCTCCTCTCCCAACTGATCCCTAGTTAACTCAGGCGGCACCCGCTGGTATCTATTCGATAATCACTGCGAGGTCACCATCAGAGACTCCAAAAGCAGTTACGTGGTGTTCTCTTCCCTTTTTGAGAAATGCTCACCTTATTAAGCTCGTCTCCCAACTGATCCCTAGTTAACTCAGGCGGCACCCGCTAGTTCCTATTCGATAAACACTGCGAGGTCACCATCAGAGACTCCAAAAGCAGATACGTGGCGTTCTCTTCCCTTTTTGAGAAATACTCACCTTATTAAGCTCCTCTCCCAGCTGATCCCTAGTCAACTCGGGCGGTACCCGCTGGTCCCTATTCGACAGACACTGCGAGGTCACCATCAGAGGCACCTGAAGACTCTCCAAGTGCAGTTCCGTGGCGTTCTTCTCTTCACTCAGGGCGCGGATCTCGTCGCGAACCATCTCGGCTGTGAAGCGCTGTTGGTCGCGGAATGAGTCTACTAGGAATATTCTAGAAAATTCAGAAAACATACGTACTTAGTTAAAAACTAATTTTCACCTCACTACGTGGAAAGCGCTCGTTTATTCCTTAAAATACATAACTTCTAGAGTATTTTGTTAAAAGTGCAATGTGAAAAAATAATTACCTTTACTGAATTTCTTCGCTATAGTGAAGAGTAAAGTTTTGTGTTAGACACAGGTGCAATGGTACATTACTATAGAGGCCGGGACGAAAACGTTTACGGATAGGTCTGAGGCGGGCAACCCCATGTTTCCGGCCGAGGTATGTATATTGTATAGTGCTTTTCTGGCTTTTCTCCACCTCTTCTCAAACATGCAATGTAATAAAATAAAAGACAAAATTTTCAAAAAGTGGCAAAATGTCATGATGCCTGTGCCACAAATTTATGTGGAATGAAATTAAAAAGAGCACTTTGCCGGCCTAGGCCTCCAATATTTTTATCAAATACCATTAACGACCTCTTGTCCTAGTCGCACCTGAAATGTCATAGGTATACGGAACATAACAACAATATTTCATTGCATGTTTGAGAAAAATCCCTTATTAATTTCCACGCGAGCCTAACTCGCACTTGGCTGGTTTTATTTTTAAACTGACCTGTCCCTCAATAGTTCATTATTGACGTAGTTATCCCATCGCGTAGTGACTGAAGTTTCGTTCCTTAGCTGATTTGCCCGGTTCCGCAACTCATAAGATTCAAACCGACGCACTCTAGCCTCATTCTGAAGTCTTTGTATATTCCTCGTCCAGTCTAGAACGCTCAGGCGAGGATGGGGCTTCTCAAAAACTGGGATAGACGCATCCATTTTGATGCCTTTTATTAAACTGCCTGCTTGCCTGAGGACTTGGTTCAGAATGAGATGTTTGATCAATAATGGTGTCATGGTAAATGGCAATTTTGTTTGCGGTAAAAAAAATTGTTGGTCATAATTATTATGGTACAAAATAAATGAAATGAACACAGCTTTTCATTGACTTCGACGTGCAATAAGCATTCAACTCAACTTATTAAACTAAGAGTTAAAGTACTTAAACAAAATTTCATTTTCCCGCTAAAAAAAATCATAGACAATACCAAACTATAGCCCATGGAATATTGTTCAGCCAGTGAAATGAAATAAATGAAATATTCGAGATCTGAATACAATAAACCATCAGTCGAATGCTTATTTCCTATATTATTTTCAAAATTAGATATAATTTATATTTTTTAAATTTGTTGTAAATCCAATAAGTAGTGCAGTTTACGTCAACTCATTCATAAAAAAAAACATAACATTTACTATTCAATTCAATATGGCGACCGGCTTCGGACGACTTTGAAGCTCTAATTTGTATAGCCATTATTGCTTAATATTTATTTTAAATCTAGAAATAGTAGCGTCTAAGTTGTTGTTATATAAGCTAATTTGGTTTTAGTGTATTATTGTAGAGAATTTCACTTTACCCACAACAAAATGTAAGTAGACGCTTCTAGCGTACTTTCCTTTTTCGTGACAATACACCGTTACTAATGAGCATTTTTGGCCTAGGTATGACGATAGGCGCGGGGGGTGGTCGTGGCGGGGGCCGCGGTGGCGGTCGTGGCGGAGGCCGAGGCGGGCCTCGGAGCGGCGATAGATCCGATGACAGAGGTGGCAGTAGATTTGGCGGGCGCGATGGTGGCAGAGGCGGGGGCCGCGGCGGCGGGCGCGGGTTCGGAGGCCGCGGCGGAGGTCGTGACGACTTCCGCAGCAACTTCAAAAATGATCAACCTGGAGGGAATCTCCGTAAAATCCGCTGGGATACGGTCGAGCTTATCCCGTTTCAGAAAAACTTCTATGTTCCTTGCGACAGCGTCGCTCGCCGCACGCCCGCGGAAGTAGAAGCTTATCGCAGTCAGCACCAAATAACAGTGAAAGGCCGCGATGTGCCCAACCCTAGCATCTTTTTCGAAGAGGGTGGCTTCCCAGACTATGCTATGAAGGAAATATTGAAGCAAGGCTTCCCGAGTCCGACTCCTATCCAAGCACAGGGCTGGCCCATTGCTTTATCAGGGAGAGATTTAGTTGGCATTGCTCAAACTGGTTCAGGGAAGACACTGGCTTACATCCTGCCTGCGATTGTGCACATAATAAACCAACCAAGGCTGCTGCGAGACGATGGCCCTATAGTCTTAGTACTAGCTCCAACAAGAGAACTTGCTCAACAAATTCAACAGGTAATATTTACATAGTTTAATTCTGATGATTTTTATTGAGCTAGGGTTTAATAAGCCTGCCTTTTCTCTTGTAAACCTGCTATTATGCCATGAAGAAAAATTTCAAATACTGAGTACCTGTAATAATTTATTTTGTTTTACGCGACTCCAGACTCTAATTGCAATGAACGGGATACCAGCAGAAATGGATGATCCCAACACGGACACACGAATTGTAAACTTTCAAAATATTAATATGTAGCTTTAGCAGGCAGGCTATGTTCGAAAACCTCAAAATTTTGGCAATTCAGTACAAGAATAGTTTATTTTCAGAAGTTTTTTTCTAAATTCAAAATTGTATGTGAAGTTAGGTCAGGTTTCTGAACGTAACCTAAGTGTATTTAGTTTTTTCAGCATTTGGTCACAATTATTTATATACTTTAGTGCATTAGGTCTTAAATTAGAATCTTCACCATTTTGTTAGCTTTTTATACACAATAAACTTATTTATCATTCATACCAATGGGGAATGCTTGGGGATTTGATGTCAGCAGTGTAAAATTAACTTTCCTAGTAAAAATTAGCAAATTGAAAGAAATTGTTTATTCAGGAATAAATTTCCAAGCTGGGCACTCTCAATACATACTTAATAATACAATCAATTAATAACTTCATTATTTATTACATAGCTGGCACCATAGATATTGAATATATTAATTATCTGTTATATTTGTTGTTGTTCATCACTAGTGAGGAGACATGGCCTTAATGTAAAATTTTTCTTCTTAAAACAAACTTTGAACTATCAACTATTAACAAGGATGGGTACTATATTTAAATACTATTTGATTTTAATAAATACAAAAATATAATAGGCATATTACAAAATGATACTCAATGGCCAAGTTTTTTCATGATAACAATAGACATTCAATGGACACTTGGCTCATTCAAATGTTAATATTAAGTTGAAAGACATATTATATGCTTTGAATGTTTATCAAGTACATAACCCATTCTATTTATTTACAATATCTCTATATGTTGTTGCTTTGGAATACCCACCAGTGTTAATACTTCTCTAATAGTGGTATTTCTCTGTAGGTTGCCAATGATTTTGGTCAGAGTGTGGCAGTCCGCAACACATGTATCTTTGGTGGGGCTCCGAAGGGCCCGCAGGGCAGGTGCTTGGAGCGTGGTGTGGAGATTGTCATTGCGACCCCTGGAAGACTTATTGATTTCTTGGAGAAGGGTAAGTACAAACTTGTATCAGTCATGTGTACACCATTCATCAGTAGAAAACAAAAAATGCGTAATCAAACCTAAAATCTTGCATTATTTAACAATCACGTAGTTTTAGAACACAATCTTGGTTTTTTCACCAACTTAAAAACCTTGATTTCTCATACATTTTTAGTTAAAATTATTGATATTTATCAAAGTCAAATGCCATGGAAAGTCAGCTATATTTGTTTAATTTTTTTTTGTTTTTTTATTTATGAACCATATACACTATTTCACCAACCCTAGCATCTTTTTCGAAGAGATAATAGTCTTCGTGGTATTTTTATTATTGGTATTGGTGGCCTTTGGGTGTCTCTCAATTCATGATTAAATACATTGCAGCATTCACATCTTCATTTAGATAGTTGGTTGTGTTGTCTAGATTCAAATCCAAAATGCTTAATATGTAATTGAGCAATAGAGAAGCCGCCAACCTAAAGATTGTGGCAGGGCAAGCTGCATATTTCTGTCAACACTGCTGTAATTAAGAGATAAAAATATGAGAAGCCTATCTAGGAGCGTTACATGGTTGTACCAATCATATGTTCAGCTAAGCTTAAGGTGCATTCAGACCAAACAAGCATTCGCTGTTCTATCCCCCACTCTGCGAAATCAACAAATCACATTTTGCGTAATGATCGAATTTCGTAGAGTAGGGGGTTAGTATAGCGAATGCTCGTTTGGTCTGAATGCACCTTTACAAGTTGTCATTCACTAACACTTTCAACCCAACTAACTAACTTGTACAGTTAACTTAGCATTTTAGTAACTTGTACAGTTATTAGTATTAGTAAAATTGTGTTTAGAATAGTTTATGGCATACCATATTGCATTACAGGGTGGAACATTATTATAAGATTTGTGAGTTACTGGTTTTAGTGTATCCTATATGGACTAACAAATCTGCCATTCTTTAAAAAAATCTTAATCTGTCTGCCGAAAGAAAAAAATATTACGTGTGCCTTTCAATTATGTGCACCAAAAAATTCTATACCAGTTCCAGTAGCTCTGGGTTCATGACTACATGACTACAAACATATCTTCACCTAACCTACAAATTTGGAACTACATTTACCAAATCCAAGAGCTTTATCCAGTTTCAAAATATCCCAGAAACATATCACAACTATCAACTGAGTCCTCAAAATTTTTACAGGTACTACCAACCTGAAAAGGTGCACATATCTGGTGCTAGACGAAGCGGACCGAATGCTGGACATGGGCTTTGAGCCTCAGATCAGGAAGATCATTGAACAGATCAGACCAGACAGACAGGTTCAGTTTCTCAATATTAATAATGGAGCATTCCATGAAAACGTGTTTTAAGCGACACTGTCTTTTCAATACTTTTGAAAAATTAAATTTGTAAGCTGAGTTACGGCATAATATTAACATATCAAGGCTTTAAGATTGACAGTGTTTCCTAACAGGTAGCATATTTTATTAGGGTAGCTACCACAGTGAGTCGTAAGCGACAAAAAGTAGATTATTATTATATCTAGATTTCAAAATTATACTTATCTAGACCCTTGATGATACTTATGTAACCCTTACACTTGGATTACAAGTACAGGTATTTACCTGGCTATTAAAGCTGGCATGAATGAAAAGAATGACATACATCATTGTGTGTATGCGGCGCACATAGGAGTATTTCAATCATAAAACCGTTTAAAAATATTTCATTGGTTTTTTGAGGATTTTAAGGAATAAAACAAAAAATTTGATTGTAATTATACATTTCAAACCAGCCAAGAGCAGGTCGGGCCATGCTCAATATAGGGTTCCGTAGTTAGTCAAAAACGGCTGGGCTAATTATGTTCAAAATAGGTTTATTTTAAAGTATTCTATGAGCCCACGATTCGTGATATTTTTACATATTTTTGGACCCACGGATCAAAAGTTTGAGGGGGAGGGAGAACATTTTTTTTATTCTGAAGCGTTTATCTCCGAAAAAAATTATTTTATAAATCATTTTTCTTCTGGGTCCCTTATCTTTTTTAAACACCTATACACCTATTCAACGATACCCCACACTATAGAATTACAACAAATTAAAATAAACATCCCCACTTTACGACAAATTATAAGAAAAAATTGTATGTGTTTAATATACATTTATATCTGTGCCAAATTGCAAATTTCTAGTATTAACGGCCATTGCGCTATGCTACAGACATGGCGAAACTATAAGGGTTCCTAGTTTACTACGGAACCCTAAAAAATAGTATTTTGCGCAGTTTAGCCTCTTCTTGTGGGAGGCAGGCCAGGAAATATAGTTTTGTCTGATTTGTCAAAGTTGTGCCTTAACATTTGTGCAGGGAATTGCATGGGGGTTGGATATGTTTGTAGGTATCGCCGGGAATTGGAATCTCCCGCAGCAAGGTTCTCGGCCTCGCAGGCGAGCGCGCGGCGGGGAACTTTCCTGGCCTTCGGCCCTGCGCGACCCTCGGCCTTCGCAAGTCGTTTTTATGTTACACGTTTCCATCGCGTAGCCTGGGAGCGCTGGGTTGTCTCACGATAATGAGTAATTCGAAACCGTCTTTCTTCCAAAAAAGAAAAATAATGTTCCTGTTTTCTTTCCTTTACATGCTTGCATTATGCTGAATAATGTTCGTTTACCAAATTCTTAAAACATTTCCAAAGAATCTGTAACAAAAACCAACAAAGTATGATATTCAAATAATTTACGTTTAATGACGCTGTAACTTTAACCTACTGAAAATCTGAATGGCGGACGTATGCGGACAGTTTTTCTTATACAATCGATGTACATATACCTTAACATTTTTTCGATCTAAAAAAACTAAGTTGCCAAGTCCCGACACATAAACAAAAATACGATTGTCTTAAATTTTCATAGTAAAAATATCGAAATTTAACTACACAAATTAACCAGGTTTTAAATATATTATTTATAACCGTTATTCGTAAACTATTGCAGAATAATAAAGTACATACCTTCATCTTCCATGTTCAAAAGCTTTTTTCTCAATCCGCGGCCACACAAAAATACCACGACAAAAATTAAACTTTGCAAAGATGAAATCGCCGAGAACAAAATCGTACACTTGTAACAATAACTAGGTTCCGACCTATCTTGCTCAGGGATTCGTGAGGGGTGGGAGATTTTAAGCCTTGTATCAGGTGGACCGGTTAGTCAGGAATGTAAAAAAAACATTAGGCGGTGAATTTGACTGATTTAACTATTTCGACTTTTAAGCGGTTTTTTAATGCATATACTCCTATGTGCGGCGCTGCTATAACAACCAGTATCTACTGTCATTTTGACATCCACACATAGAAACTTTCTGTCCCTTACTCGATCCATTCCTGCCAGCTTTGGTGAATCTACCTGTAAATAAATACAAGATGAAGTGAAGTGGTCACTTTCATTACAATTACATACCCTACCTACCATCGTTTTTCACGGACCATCCAAATTAATCATTCCGATTTTGACTTACAGTAACCGCAATAACGTAATATATGTCATTGTATTATGGTGTAATACGATGACAGTAAATTTCTAAAATATTTCATGTGAATTAGGCACATTGCCAATGACTTTATCTTAGTAGGCACATCTTTCCGCAACTCCATTAGATTTTTTCGTTCCATTGCCATTTCATTTTGACTTTATCTTGGCATCTTTGTTATTTAATAATACAGTTTTTAATAAGACAAGTAAATGAATCTAAATTCTTTTAAGAAAGCAAGTTTACTGCTGATGTATGTAAAGTATTGGCTATGTGTCTATGGTGTTTGGGTGGCAGATAATGCCCCAAGGGGTTAAATATAGATGTTTTTATTTTGTTGTTTTGTACAATTAAATAGAAGAATTTCCTCCCAAGAATACTCCAGGTGTAAACAACTGTTCGCGTTACACTATACATATAAAATATTAACACGTTTGCCTCCGGTACAGTTTCACTATGTGTTTGTACGCCGATCGAAATTATCTGATAGAACTCCTTTGCCAGTGACACGCATGTGTGACCGAAAAGATTGTACGCCTATGCCAGTGACACAGGACTTGTGTCAAAAATTTCTATGTCACTGGCATGTAAGAACATAATTTATAATAGTGGCATAAGAATAAGACTACTTTGATCACATATGTGTGTCACTGGCATAGGAGTCAGATTTTGTCACCCACGTTAAGCAGGTTAAATTTATTTCTCGATCTATAATTATACAGGTTCTGATGTGGTCAGCGACCTGGCCCAAAGAAGTCCGGAATCTAGCGGAAGAGTTCCTCCACGACTACATCCAGATCAACATTGGTTCCCTGCAGCTCTCTGCGAACCACAACATCTTGCAGATAGTAGATGTTTGTGAGGAATGGGAGAAGAATGACAAGCTTATCACTCTGCTCACGGAGATCTCTTCGGAGGAAGAGACGAAGACTATTATCTTTGCTGAGACTAAGAGAAAGGTTAGTGTTGTGTGTATTTATTGTGTGCTAGCTGGTGCCTGTGACTTTGTCTGCACTAGGGAATGCAATACCCGGCCATTTTTGGTACCCGGGTATTACCCGACTTTGCATTTTAATACCCGGGTACCCGGGTAGTACCCGGTCTTCGACCAAAATAGCATAAAGTATTGATTTCTATGTTTTGAAAGGTAATTATTAATGAAATGCTCTTTTGACTAACAGAATTTTCATTTATTTGTGAAAATAATAATTGCAAATACGAATTTAACAAATTTCACAACTTGTATATAAAAAATCTCAGTAAATCACAATATTAAATAAAAAAGATCAGTCCGTAATAAACATTAGCGCCGCGCCGCCGCCGCCGATGATTTTTCCACGCCGCCACCGCCGATGATTTTGACCGGCGTGAAATCGGCGTGTCAAAAGTTTTATTTTCCTCTCAAGTCAAATAATTTAATATCCCTAGTGAAATAAACCGCCCTGGGTGGTAAATTGTAAGCCTTTTATTGGAAGGTCCTAAAACAGGTTAACAACAAGGTGCCAGGCGACGACGGAATCAGGCAGCTTCTGAGAGCGGGTGGACCGATGGTATTTAAAGTCCTCTAGAAGCTCGTTAATTTGTTTGAGGGCAAAACGCCTAAAGCATAAAAGTCATGGAAGAGAGGCGATCTGGTGTTTTTCTTCAAAAAAGGTGATAACAGCCTTTTGAAGAACTACAAACCCATCTCTCTCGGTTATTCATGATTATAAACTGTTTTCAAGGATCATCACGAAACGTTTAGAACGCATACTTGATGACTTCTAGCCTCCCGAACATAATTAATAACGAAGGGACCATATATAGTATCTATAGAGCCATAGACGGAGATATGGATGTGTCCTTACGCTGCGGCAAATCATGAAAAAGATAGAAGAGTATAATTTGCCACTAAGTGTTTGTGGACGATGAAAAAGCCTTCAATTCGGTGGAGATGTGGGCGCTGCTTGGGTCATCAGTGATGACTATCGGTATGTCGACGTTGAATCAATGTTGGTTACCAGTGATGACCACGGTGCTGAAACGTGGGTAACTCACTCTCGGATACATCTCAAAAATCAAAGTCCCTCAGTTCGGAGTTTCTCTGCGTAATCGAATCTGTAATTAAGAGACCTGGAGACGCACCAAAATCACCGACATAGCCATCCAGATTATGTTGAAATAGCAATAGGCTGGCCACACTGGCCACAGGAGAGCAGGAGCCGATGGGGTCGAAAAGTGCTCGTAAGCAGACTACAGTTTTGCAGCGTAGGATTTCCACCCACAAGATGGATATGCGATGCGACGGTATGAAGGTTGCAGGGCGGGAGTCTAGAATCTGGATGCAACAGGGGAGACTGATGTTCAACATTGAATGTCTTATGAGATGATGATGTCAACTCAGGTTTGAAACATTGAAAATTTAATTTCAAAATCATATTAAAACAGACTTTGCACGAACAACTCCGGACAATATCTGACGCCTTCGGCATTGTTTTCAGTTGACGTTTACAAATGAAGTTACAACATATAGGAAATGTGTCTTCGCATCGTCTGTCTCAACCTCACTGACTACAGGTGCAAATGCCAATTATTAACAAACGAATGCCACAGCCGGGGAGAAGGGTGAGGAGTAAAGAGCGGAGAACTAGTAACATGTGCATTGTCGTTGTTGTTTATCTTCTTATCGCTACCTACCTGACCGGCGGGCAGCGGCTAAAACAAAAGGGTTGAAATGAAATGTCTCACCCGTTCGATATACATTTGAAAATATAAAGTTTCGCGATTTAAGTGTAAAATAAGTGAGGGCTAGATGATAATAGAAATAGTTATAAGTGCCAGAACGCTTTAACTCTTATTTCAAATTTTACTTAACTTTTACATTTTTCAATATATTTTTTATTTCGGGTAAAACCCGGGTATGAGATGAAAACCCGGGTTTTACCCGACCCTAAATATTGTCGGGTACCCGGGTACCCGGGTTTTCGGGTACCCGGGTTGCATTCCCTAGTCTGCACTCATAGATAATTTTTGGGATAAAAACCATCTAATGGCCAATATCAATAAAGTAGGTCCAACGATTTTAACGTGAAAAGGTATCAGACAGTTAATTTTACATTTGAAATATCTGTATGGTTATGGATTTCAACGGCTCCTTCCAAAACTGCGATTAGTTAAATTACGAAAAGCGTGGAATTGTACATATAGTGGTTTTGTATTTTTACAGCTTTTACAGTGTGCTTGTGAGGAACCCGCATAATACTAATGCAATTCTAAGCTATCTATAATTCATCAAGATCGTGATAATAATAGGAATTTGTCATTACAACAATTTCAGTATCACCTTCTTTAATATGTGTTACTTTAATAAGATGTCTTATTATACTGTTTTGAAATAATTAGTACCGCTGAGTGTCTTACCGGTTCTTCTCAGGTCAGTGGTTAGAAACTGAAGTGGGTTTTTTTATAAACTTACTATTTTGATGACGATTCAAAAGTGCTTGTTGCTTAGTACTTGAATAAAGAATCATCTTCATTATCAGCCTATATCAATCCACTGCTGGACAAAGGCCTCTCCTCCCTTCGCATAGACGCATTAGGAGGAATAGGAAGTAAATGCCCATAATCACCACGCTGGACACGTGGGTAGGCGATCGCGTAATGCGTCCACTATGATGACGCGTGAATAAAGAATCTTTTGGATTAGGTACCACTTTTGGATGTCTGGGTCGCGTTTTATAAAGTTACAATTTACAATTTCGCTGTTTGCCTCTCTAACGCACGCACATATTGGCTAGAAAGAGAGGCAAACAGTGAAATTGTAAATTGTAACTTTATAAAACGCGACCCTGGTTTAGAGATACTTTAGGAAGAATAATACTTTAAGGAATTCACTATTAGGTTGGGAAATATTTGAAGAAAACAAACTAATGTCCAATTCCAATGGCACTTATCTATTCCGACTCCATACAGATAATCATTTACAAGTTCTAAGGTTACGTGTGAAGATAAGGTAAGGTAGGCTATGTAGGCACAGGCGGAACCACGGCACGATACTAGTTAACGTGTGCGCTCTACTTCACTGGCGCTTAATGACTGACCTGACTGACTCGCTCAACCAAAGTTCGCTCCTTACGACAATTGCTAAGATGTATTACGTCATCGCCTGTGTCCCTACAAATCGTTTGATTTCTCGTAACCAGGTGGACGAAATAACAAAGTCCATAAACCGCGCCGGCTGGCGAGCGCTCGCCATCCACGGCGACAAAAACCAGCAAGACCGCGACTACGTGCTACAGCAGTTCCGTCACCAACCGCGGGCTGTTCTCGTCGCCACTGACGTCGCCGCTAGGGGCCTCGGTAACTATAACATACACTACAGCAAAATGTCACCAATCACGACTGTTCGGCAAATCACTCGTCTCACATGATTTCTGAACGATCCTATCAAGCAGGTACCCACTTAACTAAACTTGTACACTGCGGTACATGTGGATGGACGCTCCGGAGTTAAACACATAAAAACACACAGATAGGCTTCAGTTACAAACTAACAATACCATATATGCAATATATGTATTAGTCATGTGAGACATGTGGGAGGACGCCCCAGAGTCACACAGCCATGCGTTTTTAGTATTATAGTATAGAGGAAGTCTTCTGTCTTCTAATCATACTAGAAGACGCCCCAGAATCTACACATTTCAAGCACATACCTACAATACCTACATACACTGCAATATGCGTAAGACGACGGGTTTTTATTTGTATGATATGTCTGTTATTTTATGTTTACCTAAATATTATTGCATTCCCTTGAGACACATATTTTAGGGACACAACATGTGTGATGAGATGACGCTCCGAATCACTTTGTCAAATACCTACTAAAATTTGTATTTGTGACAATATCTCACAGCTAGATGAGACTACTAGTTAGGGGAGACTTGTCCTTCATTAATGTAGTTTAAAAAGACGTCTATCTCGCCAGAAGATCTTGACGCGATAATCAAGATCTAAGCAACTTTTTCAGTCTATTGTGATCATTTGTCATTAATTGTGAAAATGTTTATATTCTTCTGGGTCATTCATCAAGTCACGTTTTATATTACTATTTGCTCTACGTCTCACGGATTTGTTTTATTTATGCACTTGATCTATGGTACCTCCGTGTGTTGGCCACAGCCCAATAATCATGCTAGGAGAAACTTTTCTATGATTTATTGGAAACTGCTATTTTTGCTTAGGTATTTAGAATCGAGAGAAAAAATAGATTTACCCAAATGGAGCACTAAAGAACAGAAAATTATAAAGAAAAATAACATATTGTTTGTAAATAAAATCTTACACTAATTGGAATGTGTGATTGTAACTAATTGGATATCCAATTATTAGATACTATAGTAGAAAACGGCTAGGATCAAGATAATGGTAAACGGACACGCATTTGGTGCAAAATTGGTCACACACTTGTCTGAAACAAGTTGATACCGATTATTAGCATTTCAATTATATGTATGTAATTTTTTATATTGCACATTGCGTTCCACTCGATATGTTCTATATTTTTCTAAGTCTTGTGTGATTTTGCAGCTGTCTCTCAATAAAATGTACTAGATTTTCAGGTTTTACGAATAGAGGGTTTAAATGGCACTCTTGATGCGTTTTGTAATCTCAATAGGTCAGGGCTTTTTGTCATTATTGCCGATGATTCTTAAAAACTCCATAATGATGAATAGTCAAATATTAAAACGATTGATCAACAAAATTGGTCATGATCATGAAAAATTAAAGAATCTGAAATATTGACATCGCTCTGGTCTAAGACCTTGCGCTCCAAATTTGGATGCACAATTTGTATAAATGTATTTGCCCAGAAGTTGACCATCTTATGTTTGTGCCACCTAACGATGTCATAGGGCAGCATTTCGGCGCCATCACTGTTCAAAAGATCAAGAATCAAAACGAAGATATAATACGTCTAAAAATAAATGTAGTTTGTAATGAAACTAATGGAAGTGAAAAATAATGAAATATTTAGTACGATCGTAAATTGACTGTCTACGATTTAATGCAGTTTAGTTCAGGTTCGGGCAAGTCCGTAGATTGAAGATTTGAATTCCGCTCTTGCCAATTAATTTATAAAAAAAAAAACAATAAAATCTGTTGTAAAAGTAAGTCCTCACATAAATTTACCTCGAAGTTGTCAAACAAAAGCAAACAGGCCAAGTAAGAAATGGCAAAAAATGCTCACAATGAATAACCACAACAATAATAGCATATTACACATTTAAATGCTTGTGATTTATAAGTTTATTTTGTGTTCCCTCGAAAATATAGAAACGTTATGAATATTTATTTACTGTTTCCTATTTAATTAGGTACGGAATCATAAGTGAACTAATATACCTGCGCACTTCTATCGCTGAAGGACTATAATCTAGGACAAATCGTTCGGTGCTCTATAGAGACGACCTCCTTTTTAATTACGGTAAAAACTAGATCCCCAGGAAATCATAAACCACTGATAAAGTAATGTGCTGGCGCCACAATTCAAACCGCTCCCTAAAGACAGTTCAACCTTAATTCTGGTGGTGATTTTCCCGCCAAAAATTTGCAAAGGCATCAAACAGAAGATTTTAATTGAACAGATGCGAGGTTATTTATGATAGACGTTAAACGATCTCGCTCTGTTAACCGGGGTGTGGTCTAAGAACCGAGTCGGCGTAGCGTGGGACCATTGCAGGCGAGACACTTGTGTCCAATATTCACACTCATATAGAGGAAATTACAGCGACATAGGTCTAAAAGGTTGTGTAAGAAAGATGTTCCTAATCGCAATTCTAAAAACGATAGAAAATTCTGGCCGGAGAAAGC
Source organism: Thaumatotibia leucotreta (assembly GCA_025490895.1). Classification (NCBI taxonomy): domain Eukaryota; kingdom Metazoa; phylum Arthropoda; class Insecta; order Lepidoptera; family Tortricidae; genus Thaumatotibia; species Thaumatotibia leucotreta. The sequence goes on along the minus strand of JALPQI010012589.1, from coordinate 16,389 downwards.
CAGTATTACAGTTAGGAGTAGGACGACATTTTTGATGAAATGTTAGGAATTTATTGAAGTGAATATTGGAACATACAATGACAATGCAATGGTTTAAAAACTGGGTCAATAAAATAAATAATAGACAACTGAAGAAAATTTGTAAATATAATACAATGTTGAAAACTAAATCATATTTTAGGAGCTTATAATAATTTCAGCAAATGAGTCAGTGTTACAAGATCTGAACATGATTTTCATAAAGTTGTCTATGATTTTTGATGATCCCATTTGATGTGAAATTTCCATGACTGACTTGGCATTATTCTCGAATGTTGTTTTCGTTTCAGAGGCGCATGCGTGTCGAGATAAAGGCTAAGGGTGTGTTGCTGACTTAACGATGATCATACGATTAAATGACAGATTATTAAACTGTCAGCGCACACTGTTTAGAGCATGCTGCCTCTAAAAAGGGATGGTGAATGGAAAGAGTCATTTGCTCGATTTGATCTTTAAAAGCACTGAAATATTCGATATAAGGTGATAAAATTTCATATCAAGTGTAATGGAAAACATGCAGAATAGCTTAGACAATTTTTTTTCGTGTAATGTTAAATGGGGTTGACTCAAACATCACCAATATAAATGATATATGAGCAATACATGCTTGGTTAACTGTCATGAGAGATTTAGCGGTAAATAATACCTGCCCTACGCCTGACGAAGTTAAAGCAGGACATGATCATGTAGTCAGCACACCGAGTCTTGGCCGACACTCCGGAACCACTGAAGGGCATAATACAGTTATTTCCAGCATCTGCGCGCTGGCGATGACGAAGGTAAATATTTGTGACATTCACGTTTGGGGGACTAACTTTGTTCAGGCTCAATACTTAACATTATAGTTGATATCGCGTTTATTTAGTCGTGTCTATATTAATTGAAAATATAAACAATGAAGTCGAGTTTTTAATATTTAAGAAATGATAAATTTATGAAATTATATGCCTAAATATGCATAAAGGAGTTCCACAGGGACGTGACATTGGTCACCTTTTGTAATTGCTAGACAAGGTTATTCCTCCAAACATTTACTAGTGCAATTATTTGTCGCTTTCGTTCTGTGCTATCTTTGAGCCGATATCGCCTACGTGTGGTCAGTAACAGGTGTATTTCCGGTGCAGATGTGGAGGACGTGAAGTTTGTGATAAACTATGACTACCCGAATAACTCTGAGGACTATGTGCACCGCATCGGCCGCACGGGACGTTCGCAGAACACCGGCACGGCGTACACGCTCTTCACTCCTAATAATTCTGCAAAGGTACACCCCTAATACCTACTATTCTTACCCCTTAATTCGACTATGTCCAAAATATTAGATCCAGTTTTTGTTTTTTTGAACGGATTATTAAACATTTAGTGCCAAGGTCAAGTGAGATGCAGCGAAACAAGTCTTGTATTGTTTCACACCACTCTGTCACGCTTTTAGTTGCTGTTTCGACTCAGTATATAAAAAAAATCCGGCGCACTTGTGTTTCTTTTTCATGCAATATTTAGTTCATACATCAGAAATTGAAAACAAAACATCATCTCATACAAAACTTACCACTGTGTCACGTTTTTTAGGGACACAAAATAAGACAACGAAAATAATTTTGACCCTTTTATTAGCTTCATTTGTATCACTTGTGTACTATGTATGTAATGAAATCTTGGAATATTAATTTGACCAACGTTTGAGACCCACCATAATTTCTGGTGGCAGGCAGACAAAAGTCAGCAGTCTGCCTGGGACCACGGGTGCAATGCCCGAAACGTCAGTTTCATATTAAACTTAAGTTTATTCTATTAACCGTTTCAGACGCCAGGCGTGTCATGAAAGTTTTTAACGAATGGCGTATGATACGATAGGCGTGTCATCATATTCTATGGCGTAAGGCACGCTTGGCGTATCATGAAAAAATTGTCCGCTTCCATAGATAAAAGTTTTTGAAAATGGAACTCGCAACGAATCGGTTAAGACCCGTTAAATTATAATCATAATCATCATTGTGTAAGGCTCAGAATATGTGACGTTTCCCTCAGGCCAAGGATCTAATGTTGGTGCTTCAAGAGGCCAACCAGGTGGTGAATCCCAAGCTGCTGGAGTTGGCGCAGTGTGGAATGGGCTTCAAGGGGAAATACAGTTAGTATAGCTTTTTGTATTTTATAGTTATTGTTGTTTGAATTAGTTGACGTCATGCCGCGGTTATTGTTATTTTGTGTGTATTCTACTTGTAGTGACTTGGTGTATTAACAGTAAGCTTATTTGTCAATTTTGAATAATAAAAAAAAATAGTTATTTTACTACCTGTTTCGTAATCCCTGGACAAAGGTAAAAATTATTAGTATTTTTTGCCCCAGGTATATAAAGTTAAAGGTCAGGTAATATTTATCTGAGATATATTTTATTCAGGGTCAGGGATGGTGAAATAGGTCCTTAATTCTGGGAGTTTGTGATTTTTCTTAATTTTTTTTTCATCCCCCATGTAACAGCAGGATTTCTCCCAAAAATTCAATGTATTCCGAATCATTATATTCTGTATCATAATATTAATAATTCACGATCGTTTCAATTTGTTTTACGAATGTTATTCATACTAACTATAATGGAATTAATGGGTAACTTGGTAACACAAATATGTGACTTTATATTTTGTTTTCATTGAACTCCTTAACTATAGGTAATTTCACCAGAGTTGAGGTGAATGATTACACATACATCCAAATGAAGTACTCACTGCAAAAAATGTAGTGAATGAATGTGTCAAAATATTGAAGCAAACTCTTGAACAAACTTTTTGGTCAATCTTACAGTTGCAATTGGGTTTGCTGTCAGTACGAAAATAGTATTTTATGTGACTGGTTCATAATGCCTAATTATGAACAGTTGCATACATAACTTTATCTACATGCATATAATAAGTTTTCTACAATATGTTTATTTTTGTGGCAGCAAATTATTGGTCACGGTTGTAGCGGCGTCCCGGATTTCTGGTGGTGTTTCACACATTTCAACATCACTGTCTTCGTCGTCAAAAATAATTTTTCAGTGTAAACATTTCACAACGAACTCGATAATATTTAACTTTCAAGTCAACAGTCCAAAAAAGTTGGATGTTTGAAACAATTCAAACAAAACAAATGACTGAACTGACATTAGTTTTTTTTTATTCATAAACCAGGTAAGGTCTTGAGTCGATATCGATTCTCAAATCGATTCTCAGTATTCGAGATTTAGAAGAATGTATGGAATATGAATTTTAATGTGAATGAAATTACAAATCGATTATTTCGATAATCGAAATTAAAGTGTGTTTTTTCTTTTTAACAGAATGTTCGAAATTTAATTGTAATTAAGATATCGGTTGCCGATATCGTAAAGTAAAAATTATGATACACCCACAGATACAAATTTCTTAAAGTAGGCTATTTGCTTACCGCCGCTAAACATATTGTAGACAACTTATGATACGGATGTAGATAAAAGAACATTAATTTCAAATTCCCCGTGTGTTTACATGACATGTTGATGTGTGTGTGACCTCAACTCTCGTGGAACTATCTATACCCTATGTATATATTCATCACACTTGTTGTCTAAGCGCGTCATTGCTTGCGTGTGTAGCGGGAGTAATAGAAAAGTGATATTCTCTAGGGAGTAATAAAAATGTCAGTACGTCATTTAATAATATTGTCTTAAAATTTTTTTTTTTCGGCAAGTGTGACGAATAACATTGTATGCATCACGGTAGTTAAGTGGAATACTAACTCGAGTCATAAAAGCCCTTCGCCTGACGGCGTCGGACTTTTAACACTCTCGTTATTACGGAATTACTTCTGTACTTTCCTCCCTTGATGCACAATGTACTATTTTTTTGCACTTGATCCTTTTAGTTCGTAATAACTGTAGTATCCTTTCCCCCACAGATCGCGGCCGTTACCGTAACGACCGCGACGATGACAGGGGAGGTCGTGGCGGCAGAGACGGCGGCCGCGGCCGTGGGGGCGGTCGCGGCGGCGGAGGCAGCCGCGGAGGATCACGTTTCGGAGACCGCGCCGGAGGTATGTATCCCACCGACTGTGTATAGTGACGGGTAGAGCGCGGCCGGTACCGCGACGATCGCGACGATGATAGAGGAGGCCGCGGCGGCAGAGACGGCGGGGGATCACGCTTCGGCGACCGCGCCGGAGGTATGTATCCCACCGACTGTGTATAGTGACGGGTAGAGCGCGGCCGGTACCGCGACGATCGCGACGATGATAGAGGAGGCCGCGGCGGCAGAGACGGCGGGGGATCACGCTTCGGCGACCGCGCCGGAGGTATGTATCCCACCGACTGTGTATAGTGACGGGTGGAGCGCGGCCGGTACCGCGACGATCGCGACGATGATAGAGGAGGCCGCGGCGGAGGTATGTATCCCACCGACTGTGTATAGTGATGGGTGGAGCGCGGCCGGTACCGCGACGATCGCGACGATGATAGAGGAGGCCGCGCCGGAGGTATGTATCCCACCGACTGTGTATAGTGATGGGTGGAGCGCGGCCGGTACCGTAACGATCGCGACGATGACAGGGGAGGTCGTGGTGGCAGAGACGGCGGCCGCGGAGGATCACGCTTCGGCGACCGCGCCGGAGGTATGTATTAGTTATTTATGTGGCTGGCGCATAATAAGAGGCATTAAACATGAGTGTGGTTTTATGAAACTCGCCTACGGCTCGTTTCATAATAAGATCACACGAGTGTTTAATGCCTAATTATGTACAGTCACATACATAACTTTATCTACATCCATATCATTAGTTTAGAATGACAATTTACCTTTATTTTCATTGATATCCACTAAGTAATTACCTCTAAATATAAAAAATCAAATCAGTTGAAATCACTCAATTTGAGTAAGGATATCCTACAATAAATATTTATTGAAAAAAAAAACAACAAAAAGAAGTTGACTTCATAATGTTAAAATTAATGTCACGACGACGATACTTTAATGTCAACATTATGATGCACTGTACTCTGCCTGTACTTTAATGTTAACATTATGATACAGCCACAGACACCGGTCTCTTAATATAGGTCATTACATTACCGCTTCTGAATACATAATAGGGAAATTATGAAATGGATGTAGATAAATGTATATATATCGCACCGACCCGTGTATAGTGATGGGTCGTTCCCAGTAATTTCCCAATATAAACTTTGGGGAAACTTTCCATTTGGGAATATGCCCCATTCTGTGTTGGGTAAGTTACCGGGAAAGATCCATCACTACTCGTGTATCATTTCCATCATCACCAAAATCATTTTCTCTCGCCATGCCCATGGCAAATTTTCCTTCAACAGCCTCTCAACAGTCCCAAATGACAATGCAATGACCGTCCCACCATCGTGGGATGTCCCGGAAACGCGGGAGCAGCTAGACATACTCCAAGAGGAGTACGTTTGTATATTTGATACATCATATCATGGGTAGAACGCGACCGCGCCGGAGGTATGTAGCCAGCGACTCGTGTATCATTGGTACATTGGTTATCTAGAACCGAAGGAGGTCAAAACGCTACCGCTACGGTCCATCCTCAAACATATTGAGTTGATAGAACAATCCCTGGGGTAGGCGAAACAGGGGGTAATTACACAAAAGATCCCAATGGGTCAAGTGTATCCATAAGGGCCTCACCAATAAGATAAGACTCGTACATCATATCCATCACCACCAAAATCATTTTCTCTCGCCATGCCCATAGCAAATCTCGCCATGCCTTTGGCAAATTTTTTTTTCAACAGCCTCTTAACACAGTCCCCAAATGACGCTGCAACGACCGTCCCACCATCGTGGGATGCCCAGCCACAGCTGCAGTAGCGAAAACGCGTGAGCTAGACATACTCCAGGAGGAGTATCGTTTGTATATTTGATACATCATATAATGGGTAGATCGCGGCTGATACTGCAACGATCGCGACGATAATAAAGGAGGTTGCAGCGAAAGAGACGGGCGCTTCGGCAACCGAGGTATGTAACTATCGCACCGACTCTTACATCGTATATTAATACGCATCGTCATCATCATATCAGCCGAAAGACGTCCCACTGCTGAACATAGGCCTCCCCCAAAGATTGCCACAATGACCGGTCCTGTGCCATCGCATCCAGCGGACTCCTGCGACCTTCACCAGGTCATCAGTCCACCTTGTGAGGGGCCTATCCACGCTGCGCCTTCCGGTACGTGGTCGCCGCTCGAGAACCTTCCCGCTCCAACGCCCATCGGTTCTATATAGAATCTAGAACTATCTATATCTCTAGGACAAACTATCCACTATCCAGTTAGATAGGTCTAACTTCGAGAAAGAGGTCAATCGTCGAATCCGACTCGGTTGGGCACCGTTCGGGAAGCTACGACACATATTTTCGTCCAATATTCCGCAGTGTTTGAAGACGAAAGTCTTTGATCAGTGTGTGTTGCCAGTGATGACATACGGTACTGAAACGTGTTCGCTTACAATGGGCCTCATAAGAAGGCTCAAAGTCACCCAAAGGGTAATGAAGAGGGCTATGCTAGGAGTCTCTCTGTGAGATCGGATTAGAAATAAGACCATCCAGCAGAACCAAAGTAACCGATATAGCTCTCCGAATCGCTAAACTGAAGTGGCAGTGGGCGGGGTACATTACGCGTATACACACACAGGGTGGAAATTATTTTTGTGTCAGTGAGGGCAGCTACCGGATCCAAAGTAGCTACGCAGAAATGGTCTTAGAAGGTCTTCCAACTTTCTTTCCATAGCAACAATGACATTAAATAATAAATGGACGCACATAGCCTAACAAAAAAACCAAGAAAAGTGGCACTAAAAGTCATTTCTATCATGTTTGAGTTGAAGCTAATAACGCTCACTTACAATAAACTATAATAAAAAAAACTCAAAGAATAAAAAACTTTGTGAAGCGAGCAATAAGTGTCAAATTTGCGAACAACACCGCAAAATAGTAGAAACTTTTTATGTTTAAGGAATAATGATGCTATACCGTAAGGTGACCAAATGTCAACTGTCAGAACTGAATAGCGGAGCAAAAGGACCGCAATATTTACTTCTGCAGCCCATTTTTTGGGGCCATTTTTTTGAGCTGTTTGGGGATCCACTATATTCTAAATCAATGCATAGCAAATGTAAAATAAATTCAATACCTTTACAGGTTCGCGATGGGATAACAACTCGAGCAACGACAACGGCGGCGGCTATAACCAGGGCGGTTTCGGCAACCGCGGCGGTTTCAACCGGGACGGCGGCGGTTTCGGTAACCGCGACGGTGGCGGTGGTTTCGGTAACCGTGACGGTGGCGGTTTCGGTAACCGGGACGGGTTCCGGCAGGACAACGGGTTTAGGGGACGCGGGGCGCCGAGGGGCGGGAGGGGACGAGGTAAGGAGTTATGGGCACTGAGCTTGGATGCAAAGCCAAGCCACAGCTGAGTTAGATCATTAAAAAGGTCTACAATACTTCCTTTTGTTCTACACCGTGTTTTTATTGATTTCCGTTAAATTGGACAGGTTACGTGGGACGTTAATAGAAGTTGCCTGGTATATCTGCTTTTGTTAATTAGAAAAAAAAATTTTTTTTCGTTTTCATACATAATAATTGTAATGGCAAGTGTGAGAGAACCTTAAGAATAAGATCTCAGGCGACTGACGGCTGCTGACGGCACATGTCAAAATAAGTAAAGCCTAACAACTTACTATTTGACCCTCGCCATGTTGCGGATTTTCAGTGACACTAATTTATTTTACTGGCAATGATTACTGTTTGACATCAGGCGTTGAATGTCATCGAATGTCACCGATGTAAACAAAATGAAAATATATCGCGACATAAACGATTTTATCATAAAAATGCCGAAAAAGATACCAATAGAAGCAAGAAAAATCGTCTTAAATACAATAAAATATTTAAACCAAAGAAAGGACGAAGGATTGAATAGTATTCCATTGGAAAATGTTTTGCAATTGGTTACTGACATGACCGGTACTGACACTTTATAGTGCGGTTGTATTTGGATTGGTTAGTTGTTATAATTTTATTAAACTTAATAGATTTTATTTTCTCATTTAAGGTGTATGTAGATCGACGATAAAAATATTTCTAAAAATAAAGAAGCAACTTTGCCAACTGTACAAAATAAAGCCCCACGCAAAAAGAAAATTAATATAGATGACTTCGATAAATGTGCCACACGACATAAAATTCATGAATCTTATGCCGTGCGAAAACAAGTACCAAGTATCAAAACTCTGCTTATCGCTTTGAAAATAGACTTTGGATTTACAGGCAGCAGAGAATACTTACGAAAACTGATGCACAGTATGGGATTCAGATATAAAAAATGCAAAAACCAACGCTCTATATTAATGGAGCGTTCTGATATTGTGGTTTGGTGAAAGCTATTTGGATTAAAAATAATACAGAGTTTGTACAAAAGCGAACTTATCCCTTAAGGGATCTCTTCCAGTTAACCTTTTAGTAATTTAGTTGAATATAAATTATTTAGGATTGAGTTTATGTTATTTTTGCCTTAACTGTTTTTTTAAATTTATGACTACTATTTAGGAAGCTGGAAGTCATTTAAGAAAACTGGACCGACTGCTGTGACCATGTAAAAAAATTTGAAGACTATTATAGGAATAAAGGCCGAACGATTTATAATCCTTAGGTTGGTGGTCCTGAAAGCGACACAACATCTGACGAAGATCAAACTTCATCAGAGTCAGAATATCAAGAATACATGTCATAAATATTGAGTATTTGGAATCGGATTTTGACGAATAGGTAATATTACAAAGCTTTGATTCTCTGTAATCAATTTTTTGCTATTAAAAATATCAACATGAAGCCAATACACACCATGCTGACTATACATGACGTATGCACATTATTGCCATAGGTAAACTGTTTGTAGCGACACTGTGTCAGGGTCAAATAGAAAGTTGTTAGGCTTTATCATTAGGATGTAATAAAGGTTGTAATACACTTGTTCAGTCACTAAACTTTTTTTTAACAACTCAATAACAGTGAGAGTTAAGACACTAGTTTCTTAGAGAAATTGATTATTTTTGACCTAAATAAGGTTCCCTTTGATTTAACGGAAATCAATAAAAACACGGTGTATACCTATCAAGTTGTTGGATACCATTGCAGAACCCAGATATCCAAAATGTTACCCTTCAAAATGTTGAAACCCTAGCCACGGATTCTTCATACTTCATATTTACTCTGAATGAAAATATGAGTATCTCAGTTCTGCATAGGATTTCGATTTTGTAACAATATAATTAAATGAAGTAGATTTACAGACCTAATAATAGCCCTAGTCTGTTGGTTTTGTGTTCATTTCGACGCATGGTCTAAATATTTTTCATCACACTTGCTTTCTAAGCTATTGCTCACAAGTATGATGAACATACCTGGGATAACTCGGGGCATTTATACGAAAGTGATGTAGCAAAATATTTTATCGACTAAAAATGTATCGATGTTACTGTAAATGACAACATCAAAATGTTATTCGGCATAAATAAATATTAGGTACTTACTCTTCAATTAAAATAAAAAATAACTTGAAACGGGTAGTTACGCGTTTATTTTAAATTAGTTTTCAAAATATACAATTAATATTAAAATATCAATATTTAAATTGTCATTTTGATTAAAATGACATCTGCATACAAGAGGCCCGATATCAGATATGACTAGGCTTAGGACTTTTCATAGCATATCGTGGTTCTAAAATCCTTGGAGCCGCTATGTGTAAAGTTTTCGAAGTCAAAGTCAAAGTATATTGCAATATAATGATTTATACCTACTGTCACATCGTTACTGAGTTAATTTAAATCGAACGTAATTAATTTTAATAATCGAACTCATAAAAAGTGCATACGAAATTTAGTTACCTTACAAAAAAAACATAAATTTATTATCACTAACTTTTACCTGCAGATGTGTGATGTACGTGATAAAAAAAAAAACAATCTTTCAATATAAATTTACTTGACGCCACTCAGTCGAATAGCTTAGGAGTAAACGTAAAGTCAAACTTGCACTATTTTTTTTCCAAGACACCCAATTGAAAAACCTTCTTGGCTTATGATCGGACTAGTATCTCATTTCAACACTAAAGTAAGGAGAAGAAGGTGCACAGCCTTCCTGTTAAAGACGGAATCTTCAAAAATTCTCGAAAAAGAAATCACTTTTTTTAAACGTTCGTAGCTCACCACTGATGCGGCTGAGCGGTTGCTGCATACTAGCGAGAGGGGCGGGGTGAAATGGCGTCATGTATAATACAGCCAGTGAGCAAAAAAATACTACTATTTCAGTAGTTATTGCGGTCATCCGATCTTAACCGGGGGTATCTTAAGTCGTATAAGTCGACAAACGTCAGTTTTGTTTTTTGTTCGGAAGTTACATGTAATTTATACGAAAGATTCGAAACTTTCGAGAAAAACAACATGATACTTTCGCCATTTTCATCGCTATTTCCGATCTAAGACTTTTTCAAGTTTGTCTTGAACCTAATTGTCTAGTTTTTTTATGGTTTCTGATATAACTAATTTCGCGTGCACTTTTTATGAAATCAAGTTCGATTTTTAATATTAATTACGTTCGATTAAAATTAACTCAGTAACGATGTGACAGTAGGTATAAATCATTATATTTATTATATTTTAATATTACAATATACTTTGACTTTGACTTCGAAAATTTTACACATGGCGGCTCCAAGGATTTTAGAACCACGATATGCTATGAAAAGTCCTAAGCCTAGATATGACATCGAACCTCTGTACTGTAATCGATAATGTTCAATAAGCACATATTTTATTATAATTATATCGACATCATTTTAATCGATATCAAATCCCTATAACTTGCCCCCAGTTATCCCAGGTATGATGATGAAAAACAGGCAGCTGCTTTCTATTGGCAAGCAGGTTACGAACTCGAGTAATTAAAAGCCTACCGCCTAGCGTCGGACTTTTAACAGACTGGTTAGTAATGCCGTAATTACTTCCCCAGATGCACAATGTACTATGGCATAGAGTCGAGTCGCCGTTAATGTGCGAAGACCTTAACCCTTAAATGCGTGACTTTTTCTTTTAGTTCCAAAAAGAAGATGTGCATACCTAATGGCGTCGCAAGCACGAGAAAAATAGAAAAAAATCTGTGGACATATTTTGGGTGGAATTTGTACTACGAATCAAAATTTCGATACATCATACATTTTTTGCAAAATCGTGTATGATAAAACATGCAAATATTATTTACTTTTAGATTGAAAAGTATATTAAATTCAGTAATTGTAAAATCGTGATGGTGTGAATTACAAAATTCGAATAAAAAAATATTTCTTACTTAGTTAAAAACCGCTAAACGCACGCAACGAAAACAAATATCCGCCATCTTGCTTATAAACTCATGTAAGTTTTTTTTAATACAGTTACCCCAACGAATCAGTAATAATTTGAAAGTTCATTAAATTTCCTTGCAAAATAAACCTTAAGAACATAATATACATATGTTATCTAGTTTTCAAACACCAACTACGTTTTGGTTATGTGCGATACAATGATAAAAGTAAATAATATTTGTATGTTTTATCATGCACGATTTTGCAAAAAATGTATGATGTATCGAAATTTTGATTAGTAGTATAAAAACCACCCAAAATAGGTCCACATATATTTTTTTTTCTATTTTTCTCGTGCTTGCGACGCTATTAGATATGCACATTTTATTTTTGGAACAAAAAGAAAAAATCATGCATTTAAGGGTTAAGTGGGTGAATCAACTTTTTTCTGTCTGTTATTGCCATGGTTGCGGTCGCTTGAGTCACGCTGGTTTTTTGCAAAATTATGCTACTTACATTAGGCAAATATGCAAGTAGTGCATGTTTGTAGGTGGCCCATTAAGGAAAGAGCTTATTAACACCAGAAAAATGTAGGTTTGCATAGTTTAAGCATCATAATTATGCATAAAACCAGCGTGACTCAGGCGACCTTAACCATGGTAATAACAGACCGAAAAATGTTGATTCACCCAGGTAATTTGTACTTGTCTTGTGTGAGTACACTGGGACTTAATGTTAATGTGCGAAAACCTTAAAGCAAACTTGACTGTACTATGGCATAGAGTCGAGTCGCCGTTAATGTGCGAAGACCTTAAAGCAAAATGTTATTGTCTCCAGGCGCCTCCACGGGTGCTCCGGGCTTCACCGCGGCCGCCGGGCCCGCCGCCGGCAACTTCAGCGTGCCTCCGCCCGCCGCCTCCTACTACAACATGTATGCACAACCGCCGCCCGCCAAGTTCATGCCCAAATAGAACAGGCTAGAAGGCTCTAGAACATTCTTTTAGGATTATGTTGAAAACCAAATCCGATTACGAGCCCCGATGCAGTTGAGTTCGTCTAGTTCGAAAATTTTTTACAAATTTTTGCGTATTTTAAAAATGATCACATTATGCTAATGATAAATTGTATGAACGTTAGTCATGGTTAATGTACTACATTTCAAGAGACACAACAATCTGAAGTACGCTTTTGATGTTTAATAAATCGATTTTAACAAACCAGTGTCTAAATTATATTTTCGTTCACCACTGTAATTCCGCGCTTATAAGCTTGAAGCAAAATTCGCAGTGCACCATGGTGGTGTACCATGTCGTCTTTAATATTAATGGCGTTCTTTACATTCATTGATTATTTACAAAATTAAAAATTGTGGAAAGAATTTAAAAATATACCTCTCGTAAAATAGTTTTTTTTATTATTCTGATTTATTAAGTCCAAATATTTTATACTCAAAGAAACTACTTTAGTACTACTATTGAATAGTGAAGGTTTTGTCTCTTAACCTTTTCCCCCGGATGAACTGGATAATCTCGAAAAACTGTCTAACTGGACGAGAACATATGCATCGGGGCTCGTAGAGTTGCACCATATTACACTTGGATCGAAACAGTGTTGTCTCAAAATTCATGTATGTTTTTGCGAATCCTTTTGAGACAACTGGGTCATTGTCATATTTAGGTTATCGTCTTTTCGGTGGACATACCTAAAGTTAAGGAATTCCTGTACTAATTTTGGGATAAAACAATTTACGTTACAACTAGGTTCCCAGGTCTATCGCCCTATGCAATCAAATTATAACATAGATTTATAAAAGCTGTTAACTTTTGACCACCGAGTGGACAACTTTTGTTTTTCGGTTTGAAAATGACCCAACTAAATACAAGCTTCACTGCTCAATTGTCCTGGTAATATTGGATCGAAAAATATTTGAAGAAGGTATTTGATTATGAATATCAGGATGTTGATTGCAAAAAAAAAGGGTTAAGGTATATTCGATACCTACGGACTTTGTAGTCAGCTCTAAACGCCATGCGTACACGTTTATTTAAGCGAAATTAAACTTTACGGCTTCCCGGGTAAATTCCTACTGCATTGGCGTTGCTGTCGGTCAGTGCCGTCATTGCGGTCGTAGTCACGATTTTCCGTTGTCGTCTATAGCCGACGTGACGGTCAAATGGTTAAGAAAATAATACATGAATTTTGAGTTAATACCGTTTGTGATAATACACAAAAACCAACAAGGCTCCCTTCCAATCTGGTATTGACCTTGACATTTTTGAGCCGTGTACAGTCACCACCAAATACATTGGAGCGGCCAGGATACTTAAAAATATCTGAACAGGACATTGTGACGGCGTTAGAATGCATGCTGAGATATTTTTGAACACCATAGACCCTCCGATGTATGTAATGGCGACTTTAATTGGCCGCCAACTAGTCGTGCAACTGGCAATAGTGAAACCATTTGATACCCACTAGTAAAAATAATGTAATATCTGATATAGAATGATTTTATAAGCTCATAACTTTCTAGATGCACCCGGTCTTTTTTGAAAATAGTTGTGCTTAGAATAATAATTTTAGAATAAACTTAAATTTACAATTACTTGGGGTCAAATAAAGTGTTTTTTTTTTTATGATTGAAATCTAATTGAAATGCAACACATTTTCAAAAGTTAATTTTAAGAACACCTTGTTGGATTTACTTTTAAGTATCATCTATATCAAAATTGTGATTTTAATCTTTCATTGTAAGCATAGGAATGCCTGAACTAGTAAAATTAGGAATCTTAGTATAAGGATGTTTGGAATCTTTTTTTTTTTTCAGTAACTCAAAACAAACTAGATAAAATTATACGAGAAAGTGAGTGACTTTGTACTGTAGATTTCATTCTTATTCTGTCCTTCAAAGTGAACATTCCCATTGTCATTGAGCTGTTTAGTTGCAGTCTGTGAAATGTGCAATTTCATCAAATAAATGTTTATATTAATTAAGGACTCGATTGTTTTATTTACGTGATTACTGTCCACATGCCAGTATTTTTAATTACTTCCTGCAGGTGCCTTTGCTCAATACCACTTATATCATGTTTAACCTTTTCAACGCCTTCCCCCTCGCATCAAATTGTGACATACACGCCAGCATCTCTACTAATGAACTACGAAAATAAACCTTATCTGTCAGCAAGACAGTTACTTTGACAGCATACTCAATGACCACTTTAGTGGCTACTGGCGTGGTAGGCACGACAACATACGGCCACTTTAGTGGTTCTTGGCGTTGAAAAGGTTAATTTGTTAATGAGCTATATTTTAACCATAATTGTATCGGGTCGAATAGATCCGATGCGTTAGCGAAGTTGTTAACTAAATTCAAAATACCCGAGTATCAACAGAACTGTATACTCTTGGGTCGTCTCATTCGTTTTTCGTCACGTTTCTAAATTTGTCCGATTCTGCTTTCGTCACCCATTCTTCATTCGTCAAGTTAGTCTGCAGTCATTGTCGTCTTTGACCATAATAAGTTGTTAACCTTTTTCTTATTTCGATTCAATCGTTTTTTGTCATTTCGTATTTGGTCATATTCTAAGTTGGCACCGACTTAAGACTATGAAAATATTCGAAAAACATAGATTTAACAGCGAACATGCCGAAAGATAATTATGACGAGTTAAGAACGAGACGGATTAAGATAAAGATGAACAACAAATTTGACCGAAGATGAGAAAGACCATCGACGATCGTGACGAATAAAGAATGGGTGACGAAAGCAGAATGAGACAAATTTAGGAACGTGACGAAAAACGAACGAGACGACCCAAGAGTATACCAACAGAACGCATATTATAAGTCATAGGCAGTAAATGCGTTCAGCAAAGTAAATACAGATTTCAAGTAATATGCCAATGTATGCTGATATTCTGAGAGCTTGAACAATAAGTTAACTTTTTTTGACGCCACTTGACCAGTGATGAAACTGAATTTGAACTTAACCCAGGTGCTTGTAGGTCTATAATATATATTCTCTGTAGACTGACTTATATATCAGTCTTTGGCGTTAAACCCGCTATTCCGATATATCAGTCATTGGCATTCAAATGTTTATGAGATAGGTCGGTTTTTGTTTTAGGCAGTATACCTGATGTCGCCATTTCCTAGCCTAATTGTAGGCAGAAGGGTTGTAATGTAAAGCAAACAAATAAAACATATAAGGTGATCATAATCATTTATTCCTACATAAATTATACAGAATTTTTAACTCACTTTGCCATCAACAAGAAACCAAGTTGATGCCAAAATGCCTCCCAGTATCACAGAGCTCAATAATCCATACTGATTCTATGAATGACAGAGCTCTTACGAAGATTGGTTTAATGGTGTCCACCAGCAGGTTTGTTAGGGTCGACATAGTCAAGCTGTTCCTCGGGGTTGTGGGGCCAGAAGGTGGGCTTGTTGAGGGGATCAATGGCGTCCTGGGGATAGGCATCCTTGTAGTCTTCCATGGTCATCTGGTCGTACGGCAGGAGAGCCTTGGTCTCGTTGATTTCCTTTTGGTAACTGAAAATAAAAAAATACAAGGTTAGTGATAGACTAGAGACATCGAATTCTGAAACTGGTCAATTTGTCTGTAAATTATTACAAGCTATCTAGAACATTCCTAGGAAAGATCTTGAGGAAAGATCAGACAAATAGCTCAGCTATTGATCAAAAATATTTGAAGTGTGGTAGAATTTAGAGATTCTCTGTATAAGTAGCTCTGCTTAAAATATCATTTCAAAGATAGATAATGGCACACTACGTGTCTGCAAAGCGGGTATAAATTTAACATAGCGATACAGTTGTACTAGCCCCATTTTCAATTTCAGAATTCATAAGAATTTTGTGTCTAGAATCAAAATATAAATTCTACTTATAGACATTTTTACCATATAACCGGACACATTATAATACTTGTTGTTTATTTTCAAG
>JALPQI010012588.1:0-34988 GCA_025490895.1 Thaumatotibia leucotreta | reverse complement strand
ACTTTGTCACTTAAATTGATGGCTTTTCCTTTTGACATAGGATTTAAAACAAATTGGCAGATTGTAGTGTATTGCGTCCTTTTTCCTTAACTACGTTCGGTTATGCGTTTAAATTTGGAACAGATTTTAAATTTCTAGTGGGTCTCTATTCCAGTATCCATAAATATTAAAATAGTAAACGACACGAAACGTCATTTCAATACGTTTTCCTTTATACAAACCATACGACATTCAATCTCGATTAATCGGAGAATAGGCACCACATGTGATTGTCTATTTGTTCAAATCAATTTTGACAGGAAAACCACTATTATTCCGTTCCCAAGAACACTAAACGTAGCGTTCGCGGCCAAAAACGTTTGAAAGAACATTAACCGTAACGGAAACTTTATAAGAAGAACATGACATGACAGTTCATCTCTTACAACAGAATTAGGAAAACCGTTATTATTCCGTTCGTTGAGAACAGAATCGGCCATTAAGCGTTCCGTCAAAGAACATTAAGAAGTATCGGTTAATGAGAACAAAAACTTTATGATTATGGTTTGGGGTTGACGTATGGTAACGGTTTGAAAATAATAACGGTTTCCGATCCCTGCTTCAGAGACCGAGTACTATCAGCTGTAAAAATATCTGCATCTAATAAATTAGGACCTTATACATATATGAAACGTTATTACATTGTTCTTAACATAAGTGTATGCGGTGTGTCATCAACTATGGCAGTTACATAAGCTACAACGCGCACGCCACGTACACGTGCTGCACACGTGTCCAATGTGGCTTCGCCCTTACAGTGACCTATAAACTCGCTTTTTAAAAACGCAAGTCATCCGTCACTATTAACATAAAATTGGTTAGTGTTCTACTTCTAAATGACCCTAAATTACCTTTTACTTGTACATTTGATAAGGATACGAGTATAATCAGTGTTCGTAAATTTGACCTTTTTATATTGTATTCAATTATAAATAATAGGAAGTAAAATGCTGATTCATGCATGACAAAATACCGTTTAGTTAGAATGTTATAAAGTTTTTTTAAGGAATAATCATTTCACAATGAAATTTAAATTTTTGAGCGGCCTCGTTCCAAAAAAGGCTACTGTAAATCAATAAATTAATTCCATACGTCTTCGTATCTTGGGACATCTTACACAAATCGACCTAGTCCTAGTAAACTCAATTGAGGCTTGTAATGTACCAGACGACGATTTACATAATACATAGGTTATATAATACATATATACTTAAATACATAGACATCCATAACCGAGGAACATATATTTGTGATAAATAAAATACACAAAATCGCCACCCCATATTACAGAACCCTGTAATATGGGGTTCTGTAATATGGGTTATATTACATGTTCAGGATGTGCTAAAGCTGCGAATTCAGCTCCCAGTGCAATAGATTTAAGTACTTTTTGTAACTTAGTGCTTTGTGCCTTACCGCAATCATCATCACCAAAATCATTTTCTCTCGCCATGCCCATGGTAAATTTTCATTCAACACCACCGCCCCCAAATGACGGTGCAAAGGCCGTCCCACCATCGTGGGATGCCCGGCCCCAGCTGCAGTAGCGGAAACGCGTGAGCATACATACCGTAAAACCATACAACTATAGTCCACTACTACAACTGTGGTCCACAAGTTCAACTCGTAATTAAGCATCAATGGAAATCTTTTTTTTTTGTTTTATCTATGTTTTTTAATCATTAATGAGGAGATTTTGTGTAACAACTGCGTCAATAATATAATAATTTGGTACACTAAATCGAAGATATATGACTTAGTTTTGGACCATAGTTGGGAGCTTTTGGACTATAGTTGGGTAGGTTTACGGTACTTCGCACCCTTAGTCAAATAACGCAACATGTGATCATCCGTCAAAAGTATTTTTATTACGGAAATAGCCTTTAAAATATGCGTTTATCATTATACGAAAACAATTTTTATTCTAAGTTATTTAGTTTCAGAGATAATTTACACGGAAAACGACGTAAGTGATTTGTGGTCCTAAAATAATGCTACTTGTGCACATGCTTCGTTGTTTTACGTCGCTAACAGTGGCGAGCGCACAGTCGTAACATCAGATACGTCATTTTCTCGGACAGTTATTATGTGTCGTATGTTGAATCAAAATTAACAAAAATGGAAACGGGAAATGATATCTCCAATGGTGAGTTATTTTAAATGCTATTTAGATATGTTTGTGCAAAACAAACGTATGTGCACTTACTGCTGTTTGGGTGCTAATTATTGCCATAAAATGACCCGTCGCATGTTCATATACGATATTTTTCTCCGGATAATGATATGTGAATAATAATTTATTTTAAACTAATTTAATATATATATACTATGGTATGTTATGCTATGAGTTTTACGTAAATTCAAGATTTTTTAAAGGGTGATCTTATGTTCACTTGCGCTTGTATTCTACAAAATCTTCATAGTCGCTTGTCAAGATGCTGCATTATATGACGGAATTGTTAGTGATGTACGTGCACTTACGTCATTTTATTAGGTCATAGTCTAACTTGCGTCGTTTTTAAAAACTTTCAATGCTAGAAAATACATATTAACTGTATAAACGTTAAAGTTTTTTTATGTATTAATTGTATAGTATACCTACGTAATTGTATGAACACATTTTTGACCTAATTACTCTAACTTTTTTTTTTTTTTACACACTGCAAACTTTTTCCTTAAAAATACAAGTACATTGAGTTTTTACGTGTTACTTTAAATTTCATAAGCTGTTGCGGAGTTTTCGCGCATGCCATCTGATGAAGAAATACTTCGATGCCATACCCTGAACAATTTAGCTTTGCAGATGTGCTAAACATCATCAACAAAGGAGTTGTTTCACACACCTCTTTCTCGGAAACGTTTTGCCTTCAATACAGATAGCATAGGTACCTAAAACAAAAATGCACCAGAAATATTGCGAGGACATTTGCTCAAGCTCATCAATGTTTAACTTCGCTATGAGACATGTCTCCAGCTACATCTGTTACTTCAATGCCGTCCAGAGGCCATAAAAATGATACTACAATGCCTTCCCTAGGTGGTGAAAATGATGAAGTATCTGTTTATGCTATTTTAAATGGAGCTGGGACAATGTGTATTGTGATCTAACATACAATTCTCTTCTAAACAGCTCTGCAGGTCCAGATCGTGCGAGACTTTTGGCGGTCGGAACCCGGGAAGCTGGTTACTGGCTGCATGCCCATCCTTCGGCTAGTACTGGTACTTTCCTGGATCCGGCCTCTCTTAGGCTCGCAACCGGCCTGAGACTCGGGGCCGCGGTATGTACCCCTCACTTATGCTGTTGTGGCACAAACGTGGACCGACTGGGACACCACGGACTAAGTTGTCAAAAAAGCGCAGGCCGTATTTCCAGACATGCGACGCTTAACGACATAATCCGCAGGTCTCTTGCCACGATCAACGTACCTGCTCTTCTTGAGCCTACTGGTATTATTAGGGATGATGGTAAGAGACCTGATGGTGTGTCTTTGGTTCCTTGGAGCTTGGGACGGATGTTGGTATGGGATGCTACTTGCGTAGATACCCTGGCACCGTCCCATCTTCAACGAACTACGTTTAAGGCAGCCGCTGCGGCTGAAAATGCCGAATTTTTAAAACGTAATAAATATAAGGGCCTCGGCAAAGAATACGATTTTGTACCGTTTGGCGTAGAAACTTTAGGTTCTTGGGGCCCCAGCGCACGCAAATTGTTTGCTGAGATCGCGAAACGTCTGGTTGATGTAACTAGAGACCGAAGAGCTGGCGACTTCCTCGCACAACGCATCAGTATTGCGATACAGCGAGGAAATGCCGCCAGCATCCTCGGTACAATGCCACAAGGGCCAATCTTATATATAGGTTAGGTTAAGTAGATTAGTTAGATTTAATCTATGTACATAAATATTGTAGTTTTGAAAATAAATATATAAAAAAATGAGAGCCCTGAATCGGATATTGACCTACCGACGGTCCTGAGAGGAGAAACAAGACAGTTACTTAAAGGGTCGAAATTATTGTCTCTAAAATCAACGAAAACGCTTACTACCGCAGTATACTACCAAAGATGGAGACACAAAGCGTTATATATTCTGACCAAAACCTGAACTCTTCAACATTCTGCCTCTTGTTGGAGTGGTTATAGGATCGGCCGAATCACGAAACGTACTTCTATTGAAACTTATTTTCTTACACTTGCAATGAAATTTTTACATGACGTACCTCAATCAATCAAGGAAGTACGTAGTTTTGGGTACTACAAGCGAACAATTATTTAAAGGGATTTCATACAAAATGTCAGGCTTCAGCCGGCGAAGCACCTTTCTTTTATTTTTAAACGTCGAAGTATGACAGACTTGAATCGATGAAACTGACTAGTAACATTTCTTTTTTTATTTCATTACAAGTTTGAGAAAATCTCTATACAAGCTTCAGCCGGAAAAGGCTTGCAGGCTTCATATATCTGTTCGGTCTGCAAGACATTACTTCTCGGATTTTGTGGTAATGTACTATTTAAGCTGATGAAGAAGATAACACAGTTTGTGAGGCCTGTAAAATATAACACCCATTTAAAGAGTGCAGTAGGCTTAGCACAGGATGAGTGCGACAATATGTCCCGCGAGATCTATCTCTAGTCTACTATCCATCCCTCTTTTATTCATATAGTTAGTAAAGATGGAAAATCTATCTCGCGGCGTCATACTGACATACCAATCATGTGCTAAGCATACAGGAATGTATTAAGCTGGACTGTGAATGTGGCCTTTAATATTATGTTGGGCACACGAAGCGAAGCATTAGGATTGAAGGTGCTCTGCCGATATCAAGCACCGTCTACCACAGTCTGTAGTCTGGGAACATGGCCATAGATAGAGCAAATAATTCTATAAAGTTTGACAAGCCTCTGGTTCTCACTAAGGAGAAGATAAACGTTCCCAGAATGCGAACGCATTGAGATTATGTAATATCCAAACTTGAATAGGATAGAAAAAAGCTATTCTCTACCACCAGCTTGGGATTCGGTAGTTCATCTGATAAGATAAAGGAACATACTGATCGACTGTGAGGCTGATGAGTTTGACGTTAGGATTTTTAGTACAGGCAGTATTATTTTCCAAATTAATTTTCAATTTAATGTTATTTAAAATTTTATGTTTTGGCCCGATGCATGTTGATTTTAATGTTTTTTGAAAAAAAAAAATACGTCTCAGCGTCCCACTGAGTTTCTTGCTGGCTCCAAAATTGGGATACTGTCCTGACAATACAAAGGAAAAGATTTCTTCTCAGGTCCGAGTTGTGGGATTAGAACCGGCGTAGATAATTTATTTGTTGTCTTTATTTTAAAATACATATCATGAATTACTAGCAAAAATTAAACTTGCCAGTTTAGTACCTATATACAACCACCCCTAAAGGTTACCGTCTGTCTGTGGTCTAGTATATACGTATTGTATGTGGGCAGTTTTTTAATTATGGTCTTATTTTCATGGAGGTAGATGCATACAATTTCCTTCACTGTCACACACCCGTAAACCACGAACCCTGTAAAGTGTTCGAAACGTCGGGATGTAATTAAATTAATTAATATACGCGATATAATCTATTACTATACTTTTATTCCATGTAATGTAGAAAGTTTTATACTTTTAGAGACGCGACATAATTAGGGCTCTTTATTTTTTATTGTTTAATTTGAAGAAATCTGACTAGAACTCGAGGTATTCTATATTACTTTTGGTTATTATTCCAGATTATTAGTGAATTTTGTTTTTGTTTATTAATATTTTTATTAAAATGATAATGTTGTTTAAAAATACACTTTTTTATTCTTTTATTTAGTATCGAACCCTCATTTATGAATATATTTTTGACCCCCGGCGGGTTTTGCTACACGCGATTGAGTTATTTACTTTAAGAATGGCCTATTTCTTGTAAATAATATCCTTTTGCTAGGGGCAATTTGATGATTTTCAATAGAAAAACGACCTATTGTTACATGCGTCATAGGATGCTTTGTAAAACAATGCTACATGTGCACTTGCGATTCATACTCTTTCACCAAATAACGATGGATGACCACATAAGTCACCTAGTACGTGGTAAAACAATGCCATATGTACACATGCGTTATACTATTTTCAAAAGTAATGTATTAAATAAGATGTAATATAAGGCATTCAGTTAGTTTTGTTAACCAAATTACATATGCAAAATTTCATAAAGTTTCCTTCAAAATTGAAAAAGTTATCCTCAAAATGCACTTACGCAATCTTTAAGCCTCTCTCCTGAACATTTGACTTTTTGCAGATGTGGCGTTGCTTTACCAAGGGTACGACTTCAAGAGTACGATTTTTGAATTTCGCCGATGATATTGAGCTCACTGGTGACTAAAAATTATCACGTGTGATTTCATGTCACTGTTTACGAAATGCCGTATTTTTGATTCTCACATGTTCTTTACAAACATGCAGAAATTGTACAATGTCAGTCATATTCCTTTTTGCGCAGTTGTAGTAGTGTTGCCCTTAGTATCGGTTTTTATTTTTCATACAACTTATAACTTATTTAGATTCTGTCAAGCGGTCGAACGTAAAACGGAGTGTCAATGTCATTTGAAAAGAAAACTAAAGTTTTGAAAGATAGCAGGGGCCTATTTCTCGAAAGCTTGTAACTTGTAATACAAGCGGAAGTCCTTATCTAATTAATAGTGTTAAAAAGAGACTTCCACTTGTATTACAACTATTACAAGTTACAAGCGTTCGAGAAACGGGCCCCAGGGGCCCGTTTCTGATGTCACAAAGTCAGCTATCAAATATAGTCACACGGTGATTTCAAATCGAGTGGGTGGGGGCACTCGTAAAGCGATATCATAGGTATGTCAATTCTAGTCACCGATGACATTTCAAAAATACGAACTCAAGGGAAATCACTTGTTTTCGGTGAAAATAAGTCACTGGTTTTAACTTCCTGCCTCGCACAGCTAAACTTTGGAACAAACTGTCACAAGCGGTGTTTCCGGACCGATACGACCTTCAAACCTTCAAGAAAAGAGCGTACTCCCACCTTAAAGGCCGGCAACGCATTTGCGACGCCTCTGGTGTTGCGGGTGTCCATGGGCGACGTTAATCGCTTTCCATCAGGCGATTCGTTTGTTCGTTTGCCACCTATAGCATAAAAAAAAAAATTGGTGAAATTTAAATGTCGCACCCCAGGAGGAGTATCATTTGTATATTCAGTTCCGTTCTACCAACTAGGCTACGAAGACTGACATGTCATGTTAAGAGTTAGATTAAGTAGGTAAATTTTAATGCGAAAAATATCAACAAAGATGCTTCAAAAAGCAACACACGCTACTCTCTATCACAAAAAGGTTCCCAGTTAAACCTTTACACAGAACAGTTTTTGAATGTAAATCACCTATGATCGGGAATAAATGGAGCCTTAATGTAGTCATCAATCATACATTTCACTATAAAGGGGTATTTGTCGGTTTAGGGGGTAACCTACTTTTGGTGACGCGTAAAGGGTCAATAGTGATATGCCAGATTTTGTGAAGCGACCTGAAATGTAAATGTAAAAATAAGCCTTTGAATATACAAAAGAGCAAAAAGCCAACGAGACTGGCGACAGACGATGTTAAAAAAAACTTGATAGCATAGATATAAAGGTCCACTATGTGAATGATGCTTTTCACAAACCGTGAGTGGACTGATAGACGTTTACATACTTTGAAACAGCTAACTCACAAATTGCTCGTCACACAATGTCCTCGTACCGTCAGCCTATCTCAGACATCTCAGTCCACTGCTGGACGTAGTTTTCTCCTATTAACTATCCGTATAGACATTTAAAGGTAAATGCTCATAATCGGTACGCTGGGCAAGCGAATTGGCGATCGCAGTACACATAGGAATGGGCACATGACCATAAAGAATGGTCAGTGACACTTCAATCCCTTAGTCAGCTCTTACGATACCCTCCGGAAGAGTTGGTGACAAAAGTATTCTTACATGCCGTCACCAAACGGCAAAACCATGCCCTCACGAGGATTCAAACCCGATACCTCCAGCTTCGTTATCAGGATCTACGGATAAAATCTACCTTGGAGTTTTTAGTAATTTAGAAGACTTTTAATCTGTAGGAAAGCTATTTTAAACTCCTTACGTTCAGTACTCCCACTGATTAAAATACCATTCTAATACACGGATACCTACATGCTGGTCGTCTACTTTATTTATGCACTGAAGCGTTGAAAGCATGTGCCATAATATTTTCCAATATCTTCTCCTCTTACCATGAGTATGTGGTCTTACAACCTCCTGAAAATCGGGGATAAGTTTTAGAGAAAAGACTTTTGGAGAAAAGGTCCCTTTCAGAGGTCCTAAACTGAATCTCTTAAGTAGATCGTGATATTCGTCATAGCCAGTTATCAATTATAAAGTTTTGCAGACGTATCTTATAATATTCGAACCTAGATGGCAAATAAAAAAGCGGCCAAGTGAAAACGAATAATTCATATTTATGTTAAAAACACAATTCCGATTCAAAGCGGGAATACCTACAATTTACCAATTTGAAAATCTCAATAAACCGTTGTACCTTCCTAAAACCACTGTTAAAAGAAACATAAATGCCATAAAAAGAAAAATAAATATATAAAAAAAAATCTATTTTTAAAGAAACCCGGAGATTCAGTTACTACTTGTTAGTGAAATTTGAACAAAATACAAATCTGACCATGTCTTCAAGGTCACTTTGTATTATTTAAGAGCCAGCAACGTGCTTGTATCACCTCTGGTGGCTCTTTAGGTTCATACACTAGTTTGTCACCGTAGTAGTTAGTATGAAAACGTTCTTCTGCTCCTGCGGACCACTAATGCACAAAAAAGTATTCACCTAGGGAGACAAGTACCTTAACCTCACGAGGTACAGAATATTATAGCCCAAAGAATCTGGAACTTCCTAGACTCAACGGGTAAGTATTAGTAATGAACTATAAAAGAGGGCTGCCACAAAAGATCGCAACCGGTCGATGCGGCAAATTTTCTTGCCCTTATCTACAATAATAATTGTATTTAATAACGAAATTTCTGAAAACTCATGGTAAAAACGAGCACTTATGAGTTTTCCGTCATACGCAGTTAGCATTCGTAATAGTAGGAATAAATTGATTCTGCCAATAATATCCAGAAGTCTTTATAATAACGTCAACATGGCATGGTATGGTAATTCACGGAAATGTAAACGATATTGAGGGAGGAAATGTTTTTGTTGTGTTTGTACTTGGAGTGAATCGTTTTCGTGAAGAGAAGGCTCGGCTTGCTTCTAAAAAATCAAATAATTACTCTGATACGTAATTTCTTGCAATCTTACTGATTCTTCCAGGCAGAAGACGTGAACTGCTAGACAAAGGCCTCCCTGAAGGATCTGAACAAAAGATGTATATGTTTCATCCATTTGGAATGTAAATATATGCCATAAGCTATAATCTCCATGCTGGATTTTGTCGAGTTGGCTAGATTTCATGTCAAAGGAAACTTTATAAAAAAAGTTCTGCCCAAGCGCACTTGTGCCAAGCGTTAATGAGACATGACATGATTGAAAGCGACATACATTAATGATGGAATTAAAATCATTCACATACCTGAAACCGCAAAATTGATTACTAAATGATTTGCTTATAGAATAGTCACAGCCAGCAATGATATGAAAGTGGTAGTTAATATGGAAATAAATAATGCAAAATGATAATAAATGACATAAAATTAGGTATTTATAATACGAGTAAAAGATGAGGTAAACGTTTGTTCGGAGAAATATTAATAGCTTACAGACAAAACCGCAGAGTAAGCTGGTATTTGTGTACGCATTGTGGTATACGATTACCTAACATAACTTTCATACCGACTCTGCCTCTGCCTACGCAGAAATCTTCCTGAATTAGATTAGCTTTCAAGACAATAAATGATCCTCTCAAACACAAGTTTTCGGTAAACAAAGGTAATTCAAATAATTTTCAGCCCAACCTTGATATTATAAATAGCCCATTACAGAACCCTGAAGACAAATTACAGGAATTCCAAAAACGCGATGAACTTTTGAAGTCGCAACTTAAATATGGTAATTGCAAATTAATTTTACAAATATTTTATGAGACCCAATTCTTAAACTGAAGAGTTCTGGAAGTATTTGTTCGGAATCCGCGCTGGGGCCTCATTTTCGCGATTCGCTCCAATTTTCGGGGCAATCCGAGGTACTCTGGGGTAATCCGACAGTGTTATGTGTGGGGCAAGTTGAGAGGATGGAGCGAATTTTTGTCAGTTGTGTCTTGGGTCACAATCTGCCATTGTACGATACACACAAGTAGGCCTCCTATTAAGTATAGGTACGTATAGACGCACTAGGAGGTAATCGCCACTCTGGGCAAGCGGATTGGCAATTGCAGTAATGTTTCCACTATGATGCTAAGATACTATATGCTTATTAGGTACTTCAGTCAAAGACAAAATAAGGTACTACATAAAAATGTCCCTGTGCACTTTAATTCTGTGTAATAATAACGTCGTAACATATATATAAAAGGATTCTTTCGATACTTATTGAACTTGACTGTACAATTGCTTCTGAAATTTGACCGAAGTTCCAAAAACACCCTAATTTTCTATTCTGACTCCCAAAACCGTAACGGTTACCCTAACGTCACCAGCAACGGGAACGCAGCAATTTTTGGCCACCAATATCCTTTTTAGCAAAGTATATACAGTGAAGGTGACAGATCTTTATGTCACAATAATTAATTAAGTTTGCAGGCCATAACTTAACGTCCCAACTGCAGTTTTCGCTTAAGCTTGTCGTCTCCAGCGGGCAAGACTAAGCACGTACCTTCATAAATCCCAGAATTCAGCGCGAACGCGCCTCGAATAATTTATATTAAAGAGTTATACTGTAACACTGCTTTTTTAGTTGTTTGGTTAGTCTATAAAGTACTGTGATACATATCACCTCTGTATCTTGAATGAAATAAGATAGTCACAACAGTCACGTATTAGTTGCCCGAGTGATGACGGCAGTAAGAATACATTTGTCACTATCCCAACTCATCCGGCGGGTGTCGTAAGAGTCGACTAAGGGATTGAAGTGTCATTGACCGTTCTTTAATAGATAGATGATGGGTAGCAGCATCACCATAGTGAACATGGACACATTACTGCGATCGCTAGCTCGCTTGCCTAGCGTGGCGATTATGGGCATTTACCTCCTAAAGCGTCTATACGCATTGTTAATAAGAGAGGCTTACGTCTACCAGTGGACTGAAATAGGCTGATGATGTATGTAAATATATACGTATTAGGTCGTCAACAGAACAGTTAGAAGTGACTAAAAAGTCACACCTTCAGACGAAACATTTCACCCATCGTATCAGCAGCTTATTTCTACTGCTATTTCATGGGTCTCTCTTGTTACCTATTATATACGCGTATAGACGTATTAAAAGGCACATAATTGCCACGCTGGGCAAGCGGGTAGGCGATCGCAATATTGTCCACTATGATCCCAAAACTAAATCGAATGTCTGTTATTAGATGTGATCTCTAAATTAATAGTTTCTACGAAAAATCTCCTTATTGATGATTCTACAAACTTAACCACAAAAAGAATCATAGAATAACGATTTGAACTTTCTTGTTTGACTATTATTGGGTGATTTTATAATACTTTAATCACATCACATCATCAGCCTATGATAGTCCACTGCTGAACGTACGCCTCTTCCATTAACTATACGTATAGACACGTTAGGAGGTAAATGCTCATAATCGCCACGCTTGGCAAGCGGATTGGCGATCGCAGTAATGTGTCCACTATGATGACGCTGCTGCCCATCATCAATATTTTATCAAATAATGGTCAGTGACACTTCAATCCCTTAGTCGACTCTTGCGACACCCGCAGGAGGAGTTGGAGTGGTGAAAAATGTATACTTACCTTAATATTCCAGTTTTAACATTTCGATGTACCTAAAAACCGATATCTGACCCACATTCGCAGATCACAAATGCTACATCCACATCGGAGTTAGCAAACTTCAAACCCATTACTCAGTCTGAAATCTAGGATTAATTCTAACGATCGTAAAACAAGTAGAACTAACTTGAACACATAATAACCCCGTTCGCGTAAGTTTCAGTAACCACGTAATATTTTGCCGGATTTTCGAATTGCTTCAGAGAAAACTTAAAGTAGTTTTGAATGTTTGTTTGCGAATGAACTAGTTTTGATCTAGAAAACATGTTTTATTTAGCTTTAAGCAATAGATGGTATTTTGTAAGCGTTTTAAGGAAAGCGATATACTGATTTAGTAAATAACTTTCTAACCTTATTTTTTTTCCTCTGATACTGTCATGTTTGCCTATACCAAGATATCTGAGTCAGTATTTTATTGAAAAAGGCAAGAAAGTTGTTTACTAGATAAAACACTAAGGATGAATAAAATAGGCTTTAAGCAAAATAGTGAAAAAGTTCTTATTTTAATTAACGCAAAGAAAACGGTGCTTGAAGCTTTTCCAATCTAAAACGTCACATCTCCTTACGATTTTCATAGTAAATTCCATTATTCAGAACGAAGAATAAAGAAAACATGGCCGATCCTACTTGGTACAGGTTTTTATCTCTTCTGTTCGATAGAGCAGAAAGATAGTGGTTTCCTTTCATGTTTTCCGAGTGTTTTGTTTTAACTAAAGGACATAAGCCTAAGTGTTTCACTGTTTCTTTGAGAAAAATAATAAGCCTGATATAATATTTAAAGGTTGTGAAAATGTTTATCGTAATGGGTATTTTTTATTTAGTTTGACGGGTATGTCACGCACGGTGTCCAGAAAGTCCAGCATTTTGATACTTACTTGTGAAGTAGGCTGTGACAAGCTTTCTGACCATGTATAAAAATATAGAAAATTACGTTCAGAAAACGTTGTCTTTCTGTACCTACATGGCTGTGAGTGTGACAACTAACAAATTTTAATGAGATATAATATCTCAATATGGAATAAAATTTATCATCAAAATAGCTGACATTATCTGAGAAAGTAAGCTTATTGTTCCTATTTTTCGTGACAAGGGTTGATTTTGTTTTTGTACCTACAGCTTCAAATAAACCTACTCTTCATTACAGATTTCGTAAAGAAATAAGTAGTTAAGCCAGAAATGTTCTGTGTCGTGATTAGTCAGAGAGGATCATATTGTTTTTTTCTTATTAATACTCGTATAGCCACCCCAAACGGAGGGTTGGATATACTTTTTCTAGTTGTTACTAACTGAAAAACTGGTTTGCCAGACTACAGTTCGCTACAAATTAGATAGATAGATAGATAGATAGATAAATCTTTATTCATTCCCACAACATACATGGCTTAGATAAAAACAAACAAAATCAATTTCAACAATAAGCAAAATTTAACATTCATGCAACTTAAAACTAACATTAGAACAGGAACTTAAACTACAAGCAATGAAGCCATGTGTCGTGGCATAGAAAAGGCGCTGGCTCAGCATAATGATGCGGCAAGCCGCATCGCTGGTATTCTGCCAGTACCTTAGGTTAGGTAGCTGAACAAATTATGCACCGCTTAAAATAATTTTACCTAAAACTACCGTGCAATTCAAGTTAAGTTGATAGTACTATATTATTTATTGTGAAGAGAAGTGATTGAGTGTGATGGAGTTTAAATTATTACGCTTTTTTTAAAATTGAGTACAAAAGTACTACTTCAGTGCGTTAAATTAGTGTCATTCATTCGATATGTTTAAAGTGTGTAACTGTGTAAATGTAACAACAAACATGGCGGTTCGGTGGGAGTGCGTTTCCTATAATATCTGAACATATTAGAAAATTTTGTACATTATAAAGAACTTTTAAACGATAAAAACAATTTCGAACAATGTCCACCACATGCTTCTCGAAACGTAGGTTTGTATCAAATAAAAGCCCAAGGTTTTTTGCCTCATCAACGCGTTCCACTTTCACATTATCAATCATGATGTTTGGTTGTTTTGCAATTATAGTATTAGTTTGATTTAACGATCCAAGTACCATATATTTTGACTTATTAGGATTAATAACCAAGCAATTTGCAGCAGACCACTCCGAGAGGCGCTTGAGATCCTCATTTATCTTTGCAATAGCGGAAGCGAAATCTCGAGGATGAAACGACAGGAAAACCTGTAAATCATCAGCATAAAGATGATATTTACAGTATTTGATGCTGTTGACAATATCACTACTGTACAATATGAATAAAAGTGGCCCTAGTATTGATCCTTGAGGCACTCCTCTGTTTACTGTCATAGGATCGGATGCTGAGCAAGATCCGTCGCTTCTAGACAGCTTGACAATTTGCTGTCGGTCCGTGAAGTAACTATGAAACCACCGTATGGTCCCCTCGTCAAAACCATAAAACCGTAACTTAGAGAGCAATAGTGCGATATTTATACAGTCGAATGCCCTGGAGAAATCTAACAGTACCATAATAGTGCCATGCCCAACGTCCTGTGCGGCCAAAACTTCATCTATGACATCGAGAAGAGCCGTAGAAGTGCCTCGTTTTTTCCTGAATCCTGATTGCTTTTCAGGTAAGATATTATTGTCATCAAAATATTTCGACACCTGATCATAAATAACTTTCTCTAGTATCTTAGATAGGAATGGTAAAATACTAATTGGACGTAAATCTCCTAGATCCTTCGGGTCATTAATTTTTGGGATCGGCCGAACCACAGCAGTTTTCCAAATTGTGGGTACTTCAGATGTTAAAATAGAAGTATTTATCAAATCGACAATTACTGGTAACGTTTGAGGAAGAGTCATCAAGATCATATCGAATGTTATTCCATCATAACCCACGGCATTTGATTTAGTTGAAAGTAAAAGTTTTGCTACTATGGTCTCATCTATGGTAGTTAAACTGAAAGTGGAGGAATTGAACCGGTGGTTATTGAAGTATGTTAGAGTGGCATCATCCACAAAATCACTACCTGGAACATTTAAAAAGTTTTGATTCATACTAGATGGATCATTAAAATCCTGTGGCAATTCAGGTTTGTATTTAAGATTGGGGGTTACTTGCCGTTTTAAATTTTTCCATAGCGTTTTAGGGTTAGTTAAATGTATATTTATATGTTGCTCAAAATAGGCCTTTTGTTCCGAGTGCATACTTGTGTTCGCCAAATGTTTTAAATTTTTGTAATTTTGTTTGTCCAACTCGCACTTACTAAGTTTATTTTTTTTTTGCGCCTTGTTACGTAAACTTATTATATATCGAACGTTCTCGGTTAGCCAAGGTTTGGGTGCCTCTTTAAATATTTTCCTTTGCATCGGAGCGAAGAAGTCAAAAATATCCAAGATACAATCGTTGAATGATGCCAGTTTATCGCCGACTGCTTCTATCTGTAGAACGTGATTCCAACTTAATTGATTTAAATAAGTATTAAAACAAGGTAAGTCTATTTTATTCAAGGGTCTATTGTAATATATAGTTGAAGGAACCTTGCGCACTTTAGTATTTAATTTTACGAATACCATTGCGTGGGCCCCCAGTGATTCGACATGGTCAACATCAGCATTGATTATCGTTGCGTCAGAACAAATAAGATCAATAAGTGTAGCACTGTGTTCCGTAAAGTGAGTTGGCTCGGTTATATAATTTGTTAAACTATAACATTCTAAAAATTCACGTAAACGCTTAGTCTTAATGTCATTCGTATCATACATATTAACGTTAAAATCGCCACTTAAAATTATATGGTCGTATAAGGAAAACGACGCGATTGTTTCACTCAGGCTATCCAAAAAAATATCTATACTAAGCCACGGTGGCCGGTATGCGGTTCCTATAATGAAGCGAATAGAGTTTATTGTAATTTTTAACCACATCTGTTCCACATCAGGATGACGTGGATGCACGCAAGTTCGGATATTTAAACCATTTTTAATATAGAACCCTACACCGCCACCACCCTTTCGCGTTCCCAGTGAACGTGGGACGTGACGCAGCCTGTAGCCCGGCAAGGACGGCGCGCGGCCCTCTTGGCCAGTTTGCAACCAAGTTTCGTTTATTGCAAAGATTTCCGGTTTATGTCGCTCAATTGCCACAGATAATTCATTGTGTTTTAACCTACTGCAAAGGGATCCCGCATTAAAAAGACCAAATTTAAAATGTTTAAGATTTACTATAATATAAAATAAATAAATAATGAAATAAATATTTATGCATATGCGCCAAAGCAGGATTATGACAGTGTGTATATAGCAGTGTTATTGTGGGTGTGATTAACATAATGCCAAAATAGTGATACATTTTCAAGCATTTGAGTACTCCAATTCTAATTAAAGTGCTTACACGTTTAAAATATTCCATTACATTTATGCGAAAATTATTAATATATTTAAAAATCAATTTCATTAAACCATCCTTAAAATAACTGATAATCAAATTAAAATAATAATCTAAATATTTCATTAGATATGTGCGAAAAACAGTAGTTAACTGAAGCATTATCATAATTATAAATATAAAAATATTGTACAACAAAGTTTTGATCGATACATTACTGGCAAATAGGATAGTTTTTTCAATGGGATTAAATAATTTATAGAGGCTACATGACAAGATTGTTAGGCGCCAAAGTAAAAATACGGTCTAAATCACTTTCAGTCCTGATGCGATGTACTCTTGAAGACTCCGATTTTCTAACATAGATCCGTCCCTCTCTGGACCAAATAAAACGCCACTGATTTGAACGACCTCTTTCTCGGGTTTTGGCGAAAAGAGTGCGGTTCTTCTTCGTGAGTCGGTCATGTATGTGAAATCTTGATGCGGCATGGTCAGGGAGGCCGATTCCTTCTGTAGTGGCGCCGCGGCGGACTCGCGCGCTCTTGAGCAGAGCGTCTCGCAGCGCGCGACGCGCCAGCCGCACCACGAGCGGGCGCGGGCGAGGGCGCGCGGCTTCCGGACCTGCCACTTCCCGGGCCGGGCCGACCCGGTCCACGCTCACTATATCGCCTTCCTCCAGACTCACTCCAATCTTTGCCGCCAACGCCATGACAATGTGCACGGTCGATTCGTCCTTGAATTCGGAGATGCCCGAAATCTCGAGGTCATTTGAAAGCGCGGCCTGTTCCCTGTCGTTTAATTCTGTTTCCAGGCGGGCGATTGTGTTATGCAATTCTTGAGTATCTGAATTGGACTCTAGCTGTCCCAGTTTGGCCTTCAAATTTTCGTTTTCTAACTCGAGGCTGTTAACTTTTTTTGTGGCCGTATCGACGTTCTGCCTTAAACCCTTAATTTCGGAAATTAAAATATTAAACTCAGATTTTAAGGAATCAATTTGTTGAGTATATTGGTTATTCAATTGTGATCTCAATTGTCTAAATTTTAGTTCAAGAAGAGCTGAAAAATCACTGTATGGGATACGAGTTTCGGTCTCCTCGTTACAAAGCTGTACTTTTGGCCGACTTCCGGGTCCACACGATTCATTTTCGAGGTCCAGTAACGATACGTCACAGGACATGTCCGCCTGCTGTGACTCCGACAGCTGCTCACCGCTGGCCTCGGCCCGATGTGACTCTTCAAGCTGTTGACTACGGTCCTGGGGCCCAAATTGGTTCAGTCTTCGAACTGGAGTATGTTCAGCTCCCCTTCTGCGCGAAGTGACATTGTTACATAAAGGGCACTGCCATGATATTTTTAATTGAATCCCATTTTCTCTGAATTCCGCGCTTGTCATATTTACGCATTTATAGTGATAATTCCTTTTACAAAGTACGCACACAAGTAGATGTTCATCGCTAATAGGCAAAGGGCAGGCAAAACACTTCATTTTCAATATTGAAGTAAAACCCAACAACGCGAGAATCACAACAGAATAATGTTGGTAGGCTTAAAATGACTAAAAATTTGCCGTAAGAATGGCACACTAAATTCAACTGTAGAACCGTAGGATTACTGGCTAATTCCGCACTAATCCACAAACATAAGCGGCAGGATTGAGTATTATCGGAAAGGTCTTAAGCGCCGCCGAGGTTCATAATATATTACGCGTTTTAGATCTAGTCACATTCTTATCTTTGCCGAGTTCACCAACACAATCTCAATTTTTCAATTTTAGCTTTATTCACTGTTTTGCAACTAATTTGGTTTAAAGAATACTTTTAAAACCGTTCACTTTAGCATCCATTAACTACTTTAATAGGTAAAACTTAAGTTATCACTTGCTTATTAATTTTAATTTGCACTGCACTTGACAGCTGTGTCTCGCGATGCCGATCCGACGTTTTGAAATAATTTTTTAGAAATTACACCTAATTGTTGTTACATTGAGATCGCAACGCAATTTTTTTTATGTGTAATTAAGTATGCCCTTAAAGAATTTTATAGTTGCATTTTTTATGTAGTAACACTACTATGTATTAGATGTTATAATACCAAAGAAAAAAAACGAAGTTTACCAACGCTGGAAGTGGGATTTGAATTTGAACCCACGTCCTCAGCTTTCGCGACTTAGGCAACAGTCTCGGCCACTCGATCCAGCGCTTATTGTGATGAAATAAGACTCTCTTTTTATCCGGTTCGAAGGACCAAAGATGATGGCGATATGTAGGTATACGTAAAAATATTAAAGAATAAATATGTGTTTACTGGTTCATGGATTTTATTGAAGTCATTTGTATAATTTTCCATTTTACAAGACATCTCTGTTCGTTGTCAGATTTAAATTTATAAAAAAGAGACATTTTATTTACAGCCAATTAAAATTATGAATAGGTTTTATACATCATTCATATGCATAGTTATATTTAATGCCCATTTTACCTACTTCTTATCTCATGCTGTAATTCCGGCTACCAGACAAACGTCTTGGACAGAGCTTTAGTATACTTAAGTGGGTCTTTTAAAAGCTTCTAAAGAGACCCATTGATATTCCAATCGGTTAGCGAATCAACTAGAAGTATTTTGATTGAGTTAAAACTAATTATACTAGCGATTGTAACCTCATAGGTACTTGGTCAGTTTTGTAGAATGAAACAAATTATTAATTATTTCGATGTATGTGGCAATCTTTGGGGGAGGCCTATGTTCAGCAGTGGACGTCTTTCGACTGATATGATGATGATGATGATGATGATGATGATGATGATGATGATGTTTGCTCCACAATGATCGGTCCTGCTCCACCCGCATCCAGCGAACTCCTGCGATCTTCACCAGGTCATCAGTCCACCTTGTGGGGGGCCTACCCACGCTGTGCCTTCCAGTACGTGGCCGCCACTCAAGAACCTTCCCGCCCCAACGGCCATCAGTTCTACGCGCAATGTGGCAAACTTTGGGGGAGGCCTATGTTCAGCAGTGGACGTCTTTCGGCTGATATGATGATAATGATGATGATGTTTGCTCCGATTTGGACGTGGGAGATCTTGGTATTGGTATTTTTGTTTAATATACATGACATTTTTAATTAGTTATAATAATTATTCGCGGATAAATATGACGGATAACTAATTTAAAGCATTCGTAATGGAAAGTAATCCATCCTATCCTGTAGCGACACGATCTGTCCGTTTTTTATTCACATAATAAAATATGGGTTGGAAATTCTATCTCGCGGACACATACTGTCACACGAATATTGTACAGTCGCTATCAAATATATCATAGCGTCCGGACCATTCAAAAATATCTGAACGCCTAACAATAGAGACGTTTGTATCGTTTGGCGTAGACTTTAGGTTCATGGGGCCCCAGCGCACGTAAATTGTTTGGAGACATCGCGAAACGTCTGGTTGACGTAACTAAAGATCGAAGAGCTGGCGACTTCCTTGCACAACGCATCAGTATTGCGATACAGCGAGGAAATAAAAAATAATTACAATAACTTGTTTAAAATATGTAAAATCTTACCAATTAGATCAAAATTTAAATATCTATTAGCAGTGAATAATCATGGCAATCTGGACCACCTAAACTTGGTTCAACATAAGCACGCTACTAGGACAATATCCGCGGGCAAATACGAGGTACCTAGAGTGTCCAACTTCTATGGAGATAGGACACTCAAGAAACGAATACCATATTTGTTAAACTCTTTGCCCGCGGACATTGTCAGTACCTACGCCTAAAAAAGCGGTTTTCAAAAAACAATTAAAAAAGCATTTCTTCGACGTCCTATAAAATAGTTCAACAGACTTTATGGGACGCCGAAGTAATACAGATAAAACAACTGAACGGAAAAATGTAGATATATATTTTGTATCAGTATTATTTGTGTATAATAGGTTGAGACTGAAGTGCCTTCACAGTCAAACTACCTATATAAAATAGTTTTGTGAAGCTATGTGTAAAAACTATTTGTATCCTTATTGTGTAATAAATAAATATAAATAAAAATAATAATTAAAGAAGTGAATAAAAGTCACATCTTTAGGCGAAATATTTCACTCGTCGCATCAGCAGCTTATATCAGTCTACTGTTATACATGTGTCTCTCTTATTACCTATGCGTAAGGTAAGACATTCTCGGTACAATGCCACAAGGGCCAATCTTAGATATAGGTTACGTTAAGTAGATTAGTTAGATTTAATCAATGTATATAAATTGCAGTTTTGAAAATCAATAAAAAATCACATAGAGACGTTCGATATATCCGGACGCTACGATATATATCTAATAGCAACTACTAAGCATACTGTTGGTTCTTTTTGTCAACTTGAGCTCTCGTCTCGCTTTCGCCCGGTAAGCGTTTGTAATGCTATCCCAAATCGGTCTTTGGTCCCAAACGAAGAACCAAAGTGCCTCATCATTTATTATTTAAAAGGTTCTTACCTCGCAATTCTTTTCCGTGAATCTGGCTACTTGAAAGGAAAACAAAGATATTATTTAAAAGGTTTCAAGTGGTCATTATATAAATATCTTGGGACACCTCACACAAATCGATTTATATCTCCATATATCTCCAACAGTGCTTGCATGATAACTATTTATTTTTAAATTATCCTTTATGTTACTATATTTTTGTTAATAAATGATAATATTATCTACACAAATCGATTTAGCCCAACGGTAAGCTCCATTAAAACTTGTTATTTGGGTACAAAGTGACGATATATTATTATAGATATATACATAAAAATACTTACTATATGCATAGACAACCATGACCAAGGAACAAATATTTGTGAGAAATAAATACACAAATAATGTCGGAACCGCCAGCTAATAATAGTTACAAACAGATTATTTTAACTGCAACTTGTGCAAGACAATTGTGATCATCAGAAATTCTCCCTTCCGTACTAAATTCAGTACGGCTCAACAGCTTTTTCAGTTACTGCTAAAGAAGTCGCTTACAATGGAGGTTTATTGTAAGCGAAGAATAATAAGAGGGCTTAAAGTTACCCAAAGGGCAATGGAGAGGACTATATTGGGAGTCTTTCTGCGAGATCGTATTAAAAATGAGACCATCTGACCAGCTGAACCAAAGTAACCGATATAGCTCTCCGAATTTTGCTAAACTGGAGTGGCAGTAGGCGGGGCAGATTCCACGTAAAGGATTCTTCCTTTACGTGGAATCTGAAAGAAGAACAGTAAATAAAAGAAGACCGACTCTTATTACATTTATTGTTTTATTAAGTTCTTTGCAATTTTAGTTCTAATTAATCAAAGACATATCGACAAATAGAATTATTGGTGGATGATTTATTTGTAGAATCAGATGGATGTATAGATACCTAGTTTCCCAATTAAAATAAACAAAATATTTCGTTTAACATTTATAAGCAAATTCTAATAAAATGTTCGTACTACTACCTATACGCCTACGCTTCCGGTAAAAACGAGGAGATACCAAATATCTAATATCTATTTTTTATACTGTGCACATATTCCCGTGATTCCAAATATGTAAATAATGAGACCAAATATTTTATCAGACAAGTTTTTTCAGTAGGCAAATATTTATTTTACTTTTCCCTTAGTCAGCCTTTTGATATCAACGAATACAATTTATTCAGTAATATTTTTTTACAAGAAATATCTTTCTGAAGACTAACTTATATTTATAAGTCTAATTTCAACATATGAACCGAAATAGCAGGTACCCACACAGGTGTAAGTAGTTCGGGAAATATAAATTGGTAACTTTCTACCCACATTATAATAAAAATAAACATTCAATTTATATTTCTCGAACTATAATTATGTGTACACAAATCACAAACTCCTAGAAGAGTATACTCCGCGTTTCCGCTACTGCAGCAAGCCTAGCCAATCGTATACGATAAGCGATAAGTAAGAAATGAACGAGAATGACAGATTCGTACGAAAAGTCACGTGACCATTTCCATGCGTTATTATAGTTAGCCGGTCGCCTTAAACCAATGTCGTGGCCGGGCCTTAAGAGCGTTTGAAGAAAAATTTGCCATGGGCAGCAAATTTATCTAATCTCTTCACTTCATGTTGCATTTATATCTCCATCTTAACGTATCAAAAACTTAAACTTCGTACTTCCGTATTCCGTAACTTCGTACGCCCGTCATTTCCAAGGATGTAAAATTAATAAAGTAAATTTAATATAATAAAGTAGTATTCTTTGATTGAAGACTGATGATGGACTGCAGCATCATCATAGTGGACACATCACTGCGATCGCCAATCCGCTTGCCCAGCGTGGCGATTATGAGCATTTACCTCCTATGCGTCTATACGCATAGTTAAAAAGAGAGGCCTACACCCAGCCAGTGGACTGAGACTGATGATGTATGTATGTATAATAAAGTAGTAGTCTGTTTCCTGTTTTAATGTCGGATTACCGTCAAAATTAGGTCACTTCGTACCTCACTTTGTATTTAATGACATAATGATTAATGCATACACTGCAACGGTGTAGCGCTGCATCGTTCCGAAAATGCACAAAATTCAACGCCGACAGCTTATGAATTCTTTATGTAAATAATATCGAGTGTCAGCAGGTTTAAAATGAAATATGCGCTTTATATCTTTCGCTTAAATTTTAAAATGCATCTGCAGTGGCACTTAAAATGTAGCGTGCATTCATGTTTATGTGATATGTATATTCTTGGCACGTTACCGTCGATGTAAATTGGATAAATGTGTTTTCTATGACAATGTTTATCAAATGAAACGGTTAGAAGTCATATTTAATGGTAATGTGTATAAAGCGGTGTATACATATCCGGGAGTATCTTAAACATAAAGCCATCGTTTATTCTTACGTGTCTAATAAACAATTTTCTGGTTCTTAATTCCTATCGCAAAAGACAGTGAACTTGACTGTAGGTAGGTAATTAATATAGATTTTCCATGAGCAATCACAGAGAGGTACCACATGTTGCCCCTGGTCTACTAATATCAGCAAATCTAGTGATTTTAGAGGAAAGAGGTTAGAAACTTGTTTAGTAGTAAAAACAAGTAAAAAGGATGGCCTGTCCGTAAAACTGCCGCGAAATATTACCGGGCTTAAAAACAAATAATTATCTACTGAATACGTATGTTTATTTATCAAATAATACGAGAAAGCCAACATATGTACCGTTGTGTACCATTATGGTAAATAGAAAACCAAAAAAAATAATAAAACACATGTTGTTTTTAAATGTGGTAATTCTAATATTCTAGAAGAGAAGCTGCATACTTGAACGAGTGTAGAAAAGGAAAAAATATAAACAAATATGGCTGACTTTCAATAGCATTTGTTGTACGTAGATTTATTTTTACGTCAATACATTTTTTTAGTACAGATGGTGTGTTTTTTAGGCTCTAGTGCGAGAAGTGTGTCATTTTGCCATCTGTACTAAAAAACGTCGTACAAGACACATGCAAAAACGAAATTCGTAACTCGTGTCGATTTAAAACACTCCCGGTCACTATCGGTCGTGTTTTAAAACATCGCCACTCGTTTCGAATTTCATGTTTTTCGCACTTGTGTCGTAATGTACTATTTTAATTGTTTTTTTTTTATTATTTTAAATACTAATAAATATCAATTATGCCTACTTAATATATCATCGTTAAGTAACTTCCTATGTTTTGTTAGTTTGAACTTTGAACGTATAGTCCGTGGGCTAGTCGGTCTGAAATTAGAAAACGGTATAATTTGGGGGTACCAAGTGTTCTTTTTACAGTAGTTAAACATATTCATAAGGATGTTAAAAAAGTATGATAGACATCTCAAAGTGGTAGCTAATAGGCATACGGGCTATTTCAAGATTTCCGTTGTATGACAGGTATGGTTAAAATTGGGAAGTACAAATTTTCCTTTTCACTTCTGTTAGGTAAGCTTATAAAAGCGTCAAAAATGCAAGATTGCCATTTATAAGTGCTACCTAACAAAAATGGGAACCAATCAAAAATGGTGGATCTCAAGTTTTACAAAATCAAGTATATCTCGAGAACTATTCAATATATCTAATTACTCTCTTGAACAATATTAAAGACATATCTGTAAGCTTCATATTTTGCATATACACCATATTGCTAAAACCAACCATTAATTAATTATGACCAAATTTATGAAAATTTCGTGATTTTGATTTTTTTTATGTCGTGTTTTTACATAGTAGTCATCACGCTAGAAAAATTAAATATTTTTTTAAAGATAGTGTATTTAATAAGCTTTAATTTGATGTATGTAACTTGTTGGCGGTATTAAAAAAAAGACCCATAAAAAATATTTAAATAAATTGTAGTCATTATCCACCGTATACTTAGTGATTTAAGAGGCGATGGAAGTGCCACTCGTAAATAATAGTGCTTATTTCAAATAACCAAGATTGAAAAATATAAAAAAATCGCCTCTTAAATCACTAAGTATACGGTGGATAATGACTACAATTTATTTAAATATTTTTTATGGGTCTTTTTTTTAATACCGCCAACAAGTTACATACATCAAATTAAAGCTTATTAAATACACTATCTTTAAAAAAATATTTAATTTTTCTAGCGTCATGACTACTATGTAAAAACACGACACAAAAAAAATCAAAATCACGAAATTTTCATAAATTTGGTCATAATTAATTATTG
This sequence comes from Thaumatotibia leucotreta, assembly GCA_025490895.1. Classification (NCBI taxonomy): domain Eukaryota; kingdom Metazoa; phylum Arthropoda; class Insecta; order Lepidoptera; family Tortricidae; genus Thaumatotibia; species Thaumatotibia leucotreta. The sequence goes on along the minus strand of JALPQI010012588.1, from coordinate 9,860 downwards.
GTTGGTTTTAGCAATATGGTGTGTATGCAAAAAATGAAGCTTGCAGATATGCCTTTAATTTTGTTCAAGAGAGTAATTAGATATATTTAATAGTTCTCGAGATATACTTGATTTTGTAAAACTTGAGATCCACCATGTTTGATTGGCCCCCATTTTTGTTAGGTAGCACTTATAAACGGCAATCTTGCATTTTTGACGTTTTTATAAGCTTACCTAACAGCCGTGAAAAAGAAAATTTGTACCTCCTAATTTTAACCATACCTGTCATACAACGGAAATCTTGAAATAGCCTGTATGCCTATTAGCTACCACTTTGAGATGTCTATCATACTTTTTTAACATCCTTATGAATATGTCTAACTACTGTAAAAAGGACACTTGGTACCCCCAAATTATACCGTTTTCTAATTTCAGGCCGAGTAGCCCACGGACTAGTAACGGTAACTCGCTCATGCACACACGCCTTTATATTTTATTACATGTTTTGACCTCTTGTAGAAAAAAGTGTACCTACGTTTATGCGTTAGTATGTCAAAGGTAAAATCTTTAAGTCATAAAGAAAGCGGGGACGTTTATAATACCTATGTCAAATCGTACCTACTTACAGCAAATACAAGATGTGATATAAATGTTAAATTTATTAGGCGGTGGCGTTATGTATTATTTCAATTCGACAGGTTTTTTTTATGTGACTCGATATCTCCGAGAATCGAGAACCGATTTAAATTTTTTTTAATCGAACGTGGGTACTGGGTAATCCCAAGATGGTCCAGTTGGCACAAAGTCGAAGTCTGATGATAGACATTTTTTTATGTGGTGATTTTGTAAAAATAATTATCAATAATACTCATGCCTTGAGCTGTAGAGCTGGAGGTATCAGGTTCGAATCTCAGTATGGGCATGTCTTAGTATATTTGCTTGGGTTGTTCTTTCTCGCTTGGGCCAATCAACTTTTAAAACGACGCTATTCGTTTTTAGGGTTCCGTAGCCAAAATGGCAAAAACGGAACCCTTATAGATTCGTCATGTCCGTCTGTCCGTCTGTCACAGCCGATTTACTCGGAAACTATAAATGCTACAGTAACGAAATTTGATAAGGATATGTGTTGTATAAACCGCTACAGGATTATGATACTAAATTGAAAAAAAAAAACCATTGGGGTGGGGGCCCTCCATACACGTAACTGAGGGATAGAACATTTTTTTTAGTTGTAGGTATATAAGCCAGGGCTACCGGTATCCGTGTTACCCGCAGACACGTGTACACGAATCCTTAGCACCGGCGGCGGTACTAAGAACCCGAACGACACGAAACGCCAAGAAACGTTTCCAACTTAGAAACGTTTCCAAGCGCGGGTCCGCGGATCTACTTAGAAACTTTTCCAAGCTTGAGTCTTGCGGATCCATTACAATTGAATATTCGAAAAACCTATGTTTTTATTAGTAAAAAGTCTGAAACAAAAAAATACCTACTGAAAAATTCGCAGTTTTTTACGAATTACGCAGCTAGAAATTTTCTTTGTTGCAGGTTAAATGCGGTTCAATACTTTGTTCAAATATAAAATCGTACCTATATTTTAGATTGCCACTGCCACTACACATTGAGGGCGGATCAGACACAGGTACTCGGGTATCCGTGTCTTAATTACACGGTTCCTAATGAAACGTTTCCAACGGGTAAGAAACCCGTTTCCCGGTAGCAAAGAAACGGGTACACGGAAACGGGTACACGAAACCCGGACACGACCGAGAGCCCTAATATAAGCGTGTGGGGTATTAATATAAAGGCATTTGAAAATGATATGAAGGTTTATCAATCTTATTTTTATTTAAGCAACTCGTTTTCGAGATATCAGCTCTCAAAGTCTGAAAAATGTGTCCCCCCCCTCTATTTTTAAACTACGCGATATAAAATTCAAAAAAAATATATGTTATGCACATTACTAAACTCTATCAACAATTTTTGGTTTGATTAAATTATCTTGTATAGTTTTTGAGGTAGGTTGATTTAACTGTATTTTTTTAATAATAAATCGATAATGGTACGGAACCCTTTGCGCGCGAGTCGGACTCGCACTTGGTCGTTTTTTTTTTAAATAAATCATGTTATGCCTCATCCAAGTTCACTCTGACATTATTTATGGTTCCAGCCATTTTTCATTTTATTTTAGTCAGCATGTGTAGTACAGTACCTATTCATACTATACGTATTCATTGCCACACATTTGCAAAAACACCAAAAGTAACGCAGGAGACAGAAAAATGTCGGCGTAAAAGTTTATTGGCCCTTATATCAGTAATGTAATTATGTAACAAACCATATTTCATAGAACCCCGTTTTGTTTATATCTCAAATATGCTGAATTAAATGAATATTGCTGAATCCAATTTCGAATCCAGGCAACGTGCATGTCAATTTTATAACATGAGAGAAAATAGCCGACTAGTTTATCGTTTTAAGGCAGTGTTCTATAAGTGAATCGCTGTAATTATTGAATTCATGTTTGAAGCTTCTCTATTTTTTTCAAAAGTTCTATAATATAATGTATTAATTATGCTGAGCGAACGGGTTGGTGATTGCAGTAATGTGTCCGCTATGATGATGCTACTGCCTATCATCAGTATTCAATAAATATAGTCAGTGACACTTCAACCCCTTAGTTGACTCTTACAGCATCCACGGAAAGAGTTGGGGTGTTGACAAATGTATTCTTCTTCTTATTGTGGCAATCATTGGGAGAGGGCTATGTTCAGCAGTGGACGTCTTTCGGCTGATATGATGATGATGATAATAAAATTTTGTTGTCATTTCAGGCATTTACTATGTATAATTTTGCAATCATCTCTTTTACAGATAGCGACAGAATGGGATATTAAAAAAAAGACAGTTTGATTTAATAACTTTATTGGGAAGTGACTGTTGAAAACGGTTCTCCCTCATCTATATCCCGACAAATATTGTTTTAAGATAAATATTGGACTTGTTCGATAGATAAACTGCCATGGGTAGTCAAGTTTATTCAGTTTAAGGAAAAATATGCCTTATTCCATTGCTAGAAAAGTATTTTTGTTACAAATTCACATCTGATATCGGGATTTAAATATTTGTGTCTAGGAAAGACATGCTTTACGATAAGAAAAAGACATATGCAAGGTGCATTTGAGGATATGTGTATGCACCTTATTGCTATCCGCAAAGGACCATTTTAATTAATATATTTTATATACAAATATTAAATTTTTTTAAGGCGCCAGCTGTCATGATATGATATCACAATCACAGTCGCCTTAGATACAATTTTTTTTAAGAGACCTATATTCAATGATATTTCACGCTATAAGATTACAGTGAATAAAAAAATCAGCAACACTTCACCGGTTGGGGAGGTACCCGAAAACATATTGTCATCAGTCCACCTTGGGGGCCTACCCACGCTGTGCCTTCCGGTACGTGGCCGCCACTCTAGAACCTCTAGTGAACCTCCAGGACTAAGGCCTCTCCTATTACATGATCATATTAAGAGGTTCGCTGTGTGGTCACGGCAGTAAGAATACGTTTGTCACTACCCCAACTCCCCCTGCGGGTGTCGTAAGAGTCCACTAACTGATTGAAGTGTCACTGACCATTATTTGATAAAAGATTGATGATGGGGAGCAGCGTCATCATAGTGGACACATTTTTGCGATCTCCAATCCTCTTACCCAGCGTGGCAATTATGGCCATTTACTTCCTAATGCGTCTACACGCTTAGTTAGTATGTATAGTAGTTAATATGTATTGCAGATTTTTAGTACTAACGGCCACTGAGCTATGCTGCGGACAGACAGACGGACAATCGGATAGACGGACAGACGGACATGGTGAAACTATAAGGGTTCCTTGTTTACTAAGGAACCCTAAAAACCCGCATCAGAATCCATTGCGTAGTTTTAATTATTTAAGCATACATTAGGGACAGAGAAAGCGACTTTGTTTTATATTATGTGTAGTAATTATTGGAATATTACATATTCGAAATTACGGTAATCCGCAAAATTCATGTGTATTTGAACTTAAATTAACTATTCCAGTCAATTCTAGTTATAGTTATAGTTTCGTCCATATCCAATTACATAAATAATTGGCTACATTGAATTCTATTCTAGAAATTACAATTCTAGCTGATAAATTTGCCATTGGATGACAATACTACGTCTAAATATATATACATTTTCCCCCTTATTCATAAACGTCTGCTAACTTTACAAGCCGCTAATAATTGTTTGTCCCTTTTGCTCTTATGGACACATTGTTAAGACCGAAAGGGACAAACAATTATTAGCGGCTTGTTAAGTTAGCAGACGTTTATGAATAAGGGGGTTAGAATTTATTTATAAAAAATCTGAAAGTAATGAGTACCGGCTGCCCAGTTTTCTTAATTTTGGTATCCGATAAAAACAATTTGATAAATGCAAATTTATGTTATGACATAACTATTTAATACTTCTGGTTCCTGTGGGCTGTACGTAGTAACAATTTGAGAGAAGTTCATTAGGTTTAGAGGCGAGTAAAAAAAGACAAATTATCACATCATACGCCATCAGCCTCAATCCACTGCTGGACTAAGGGCTCTCCTATTATTTATTATTTGTGCGTATTAAGAGGTTCGCGTTGTGGTGACGGCAGTGAGAATACGTTTGTCTCCACCCCAACTCCTCCTGCGGGTGTCGTAAGACTCGACTATGGGATTGAAGTGTCACTGACCATTATTTGATAAAAGATTGATGATGGGGAGCAGCGTCATCATAGTGGACACATTACTGCGATCGCCAATCCGCTTGCCCAGCGTGGTAATTATGGGTATTTACTTCCTAATGCGTCTACACGCTTAGTTAATAGGAGAGGCCTACAAGTCAAGAGTGAATAGGCACCTTCTGGGTGAACTCACTCCATCGTAAGCCACGTATCTGCCCTCGGCTTGTCTGTGGCCATGAGTAAGCCCCACAGAATTAGATTTGGATAGAAGAAACAAGTTCATTCATTTGTATGGCGGTCGAGCGTGTCAGATTTTGTACTGAAGTTGTTATTGTTACTTGCCTATGATTTTAAATATGTCTCAGGCCCTTGAGTATTCATATTTTTTTGTGTTGTTGCAATTAATATGACTTAAGGAGGCATTATTATTGTTTTTGTTCTATTCAACTTACAAAATTTGACGTCCGAAAGCTGCAAGCTGCGATTAAAGACGGACAACTCAGTGGATTTCACTGAGTTCATTTGACACGCTAAGTAGATACGTTTGCTTGATCTATGGTATATATATGACATCTGTGGTAACCCCATTTCAAGTAAATAAAGAAAACCGTCTACTGCTGAACATAACCTCCAGATATACCCATTGGAAGTCACCTACATCCAGCGTCTCCCAGCGACCTTTGTAAGCTCATACGTCCGTCTTGTGGATGGTTCTGAGGCCTTTACATCTCTAGTAGCATAGATATAGATGCTTAATAATATTGTGAACTTGTACAATAATGATTATTTTTGTTTATTATTATGATCCTTTATTTTATTTTTTTTTATTCTTAAAGTTCTTTTTTATGTTTTGTAATAAATTCTTTAATGCATGTTATTTTAATAAGATGTATTATTATACTGTTTTGAAAAAAGAAGTCCACCTGAGTTTTTTACTGCTTCTTCTCAGGAACGGTGTAGGGTTTGAACCAGTAACCAGTAGTAGGTACCTATATATATTTTTTCTCTCTCTTGATAATGTCAGACGATTCGAAAATGCTTATGAATAAGATTACTTGAATAAAGAATAGTTTAACTTTGACTTGACTTAGTGCCAAACCGTGGTATCCTCTTGAAAACTTTTCGGTTAATTTAAATAAACATTGATGACAGGAAAATCCTTATCCTTATTTCTCCTAAATTATAATAAATAATAATTGGAATTCTTTCCTCTATTAACTAAATTTCTCTCAGTTTGATTAAACAGATGAAAAAGTAGCTTAACAAACAATTCCGACAAAAAAACTTTCTATTTAATCAAGTTGTTTTTCAATTCACCTTTATACTGCGGCTTTGAACCCAAAAAGGCATACGTCAATATACAATCGTATTAAGATACGACGTTTTATTGGACCTGGCAACATTTGCCTTTATTTCCTTAGAAGGGGAATTCGATTCCTCTTATACGTTCTCGCCTGGGTTACTATGGGCTCTCGAAGTTTCCTATAGAAATTTGAAGAGAGTGGAAACTTGAAATAATGATTCAAATAAATTAAGATTGTGTTATCCAAAACTGTAGACGATTGACACTGTGATCCATCTAAAACTTCTCTATCAGATGTTCACAACCTTTTTGCATTGAGGTCTTTCTAACAGTTTTGTTTAGCTAGTCTTGAAAATTTTTAATAGTTTTCCGTTTGCATGCCTATTTTAATATTATAATATAAAATACTAAAATAAATGGTGTGTGTAAATATTTTCACGTTTTTGACTTGTTTGACATAAAACATGGGTTATTTTCAAATGAGATAACGGCGTAGTATACAAAAATAATTATCATGTGAGAATTAGCATAAACAAATAGCATCTGCGATGGATATAATATCCGTATGGTTAGGAATTATCATGTTTTGTCCGTGTTGCTACTTGAAGGTATATTTCAGTCGGCGTAAGTATACGTGTGTGTTTTTCAATTTCGTATCTTGGCATCGGCATCGTTTAAACTTGTCGCAACTTTTTAAATTGTTACGACCTTGTTTTTCAATTTTATCGGAAAACTTAGAAAAAAGTAGTAAAGTATAGCAAAGTTTCAAAAGAGCCAGTGTTCTTACACTAGAATATTGAATCAAAAGTTATCGCGTTTAGAAAAAATATGAGACACGGGTTAGTTGTTTAAAAACATAAAATATGATTCTTATCTTTGATGACAAAGTTTCTAACTAAAAGTTGCTAAAACGTATTGCCCATAAATATAGAATGTCTCTGAACTTGAACGTTCAAATTGATTAAATAAAAAAAAAAAGGTGTTTTTTCCATTCTCTTTTAAAAAATGTATAACTTTTATCTGAATGACTGCCTATTAGTACCTATTTGCCTACTGATTAAAATTATTTTTTTATTCCTCTGTCAAGTAGATTATAAAAAAATATTGTACATTTTTTTTCTTTTTTACATAATCAATGTATTACACAGACCTATCGATGTGCAATGTGTCATGGCGTCACGCCTAGGTACAATTTAGATCTGACAGTGACGTCGCAAGACCCCAATCCTGAACTTTCACGCGCTTTGTCCATGTCAATTTTTAATTGATTGACCAAAAAATATATGTGTTTTCTGATAATGTAACTAACGCACAAAAGGTACATGACAACTGGTGGACTAGTGGTAGGTTTAAGTCATAAATCATTTATTCATAAAGCCAGTTTATACGTCAAAATATAGGACATACTTCATTATGTCTTACAAATATACAATATATAATTGAAACAGTTGAAATTACTAATAATTATTATGTATATATTTATTTGTCCTACATACTGGCACATTAACCAGGTCACCTTTAATTTTATCGCAAACCGATGGCTCGAATAAATATATGTTTCGGTATATTTTTCTGGCAACCCCAAATTGGATCGAGCTAACAATAGTAGTTGTCTTCGGATTCGCGGAGCGTAATTGCGTCGTTTCGACTAAAATATTTATAAAGGCACGGTAGTTGTCGACACCTGATTCGCTATTGGATATGCGTCCAAGTGGTATGTCTGTGCTTGAAATACATTCTAAATGATAAACAATTATTTATACTTGCCGTGTGATGAAGGCAGTAAGAATACATTTGTCACCACCCCAACTCCTCCTGCGGGTGTTGTAAGAGTCGACTAAGGGATTGAAGTATCACTGACCATTAGGTGATAAAAGATTAATGATGGGTAGCAGCATCATCATAGTGGACATATTACTGCGATCGCCAATCCGCTTGCCCAGCGTGGCGATTATGGGAATTTGCCTCCTAATGCGTCTATACGTCTAGTTAATGGGAGAGGCCTGCGTCCAGCAATGGACTATTATAGGCTGATGATGATGATGATGATGAGGAAAGGAAAAAAATTTAATAGCATATTTCTGACACTTAAAATTTCAAATTTGTTCAGAAAATCTGCCGCTTTCCCTTTCCTCATGGACACATTGTTAAGCCTAATGATAGTAATGATAAAATATACAAATAGAAAGATAGTATTATGTTGAGTTCTGTTCTTACTATTTTAATACGGAATCCTTAAATCAGTCAATAGATTGCTTGTCATATTTTAATTAAAGTAATAAAGTTCCCTAGATGTAATATCAAAATTGATATTACATTACCCTCACGATAAAAATTCCTTTTAAAGTTAATATAGAGGCATTTTAAAAATACCTCCCTGAGACATTAAGGAATGCGTGCATGTCATGTTATGACCCGCTTGGGCAAGTATATGTGAAATATTTTATGTCCACGGGTTATATTATATCGCGCTATTTGCGAGGGAGCTTTTAGACCTAAACTTGGTAGTACATAACAGTATGTACGCACAGATTACAGGATTAGCCAAACACTAAGTGCATTTCTATTGCCAGTGAGATTTTGGAACGAAGAATAAACGACCTGGGAGATTTTTTTTTATTTGTTAAAATTTTAGAACTACAGTACAAATTAGCCGGTACTTAATAGTAGTTGTGCTAAAATGGGTTCAAATATATATATTTTTAAGTATTCTATGAGTAGTTTTTTCATTTTTAGAATTATAACTAACGTGAGACTCAAACATATTTAAATATTTATCACACGGGTTACTCACGTAATTTAAGTCGATAATTGCTAGACATGTTTCGATCCATTTAGAGGATCCTCATCATGGAGTATCCGCTACCAAAGCGTGTACACTACTTTGTCGGTGTAATTAATATATGTACCCGTATCAAATTGTAGACTACTAGATTTTCTAGTAGATACTAACAGCCAATGAGCTACTCGTATGCTACGGATACGGACAGACTGACAGACAGACAGACGGACATGGTGAAACTATAAGGTTTCATTGTAAAAATGTTTATTTGGAAGTTGTTTACTAAAAAATAAAAGCGGTGGTGGCTCAGTGGTTTAGACGTTTGACTTTCAATCCGGAGGTCGTGGGTTCAAATCTTTTCCGAAAAAAAAGGTGTATTGTATGTGAAGTTCCTAACCCGCTTAGGGCCAGCGTGGGGACTATAGCCCAATCCCTCTCATATATGACAGGAGGCCTGTGCCCAGCAGTGGCCCATTATATAGGCTAAAATATTATTATAAATATTAGTGATGTAATAATTATATATTATTATATTACTAAATAAGACGTATACTCGTATACCTTGTAAGGATACGGAGAACGCCGAAAAGTATATCTATATTTTAAATGAAGTCATACTGTACGTAATGTGTGCCGGTTTCGGCATAAATCAAAACCAGAAATTACGGTTTGCGATCCATCCCTAACTTTCGAAAACAGAAGGGATTTTTGTTTCCCCATGCGAATGCGACCCTAATATCGAACTTCGCTATCCTTTTTTTCGTCACGTTAACAATGCCCCGCGGGCTTATTTGAATAAAGACCTGTGTAATGACCCGGATTTTTCCACTTGAGGGTTGGGATTCGGGTTGCCAGGTGTCCGGGTTTCACGGTCTTGTCCGGCCTTTGGTTCTGTCCGGCTTTTGTTATTGTGACTATTGTGTTTCACGTCAGCACATTACACACGAAATCCAAGATGTGTTTAAAAAGAAATGTCCGGATTTTACGGCCGTACGGCTTTTTAGGTCCTAGCAGCACCAGTTGAGATGGTAAATGTTGAGT